>CACVCL010032263.1:0-18985 GCA_902729485.2 Mus minutoides | reverse complement strand
TTTTTTTTTTATAAAGTTATAATTATTACCATAATGTATGTAATGTTGTCACAAGAATGGACAAGTAGATCCATTAAAAAAAATACACACAACTCTACATATGAGTCTATCTAATTTATTGTAAAGAAAGAAATATAGACCAGTGAAAACAAAGATCCTTCAATAAATATTTCTGGCCAGATGTATAATTATGAATAAAAAAACCTAATATTTGATCACTATCTGTTACCCTTTAATAGTAATCCCAGGTGCTAGAATATCAGACTGCTTTAAAAATAATATACAATATTGTCAATAAATATGAAAGCACCTAACAGAGAAGGAAATATTTATATAATGAAGCACTTTAAAATCAACAGCATCTACTCTCAACAGAATAGAGTGGCAACTTACAACATATCATCCACAAGTGTGTTCAGAATATATAAAGGACTAGAGGTAGTGGTATGTGATTTTAATCCTAATATGTAGGAGGCAGGAGTTCAAGGCTAGCCAGGGCTATACAGTGGGACCCTGTACCCCCCCCCAAAAAAAAAATAGAATGGGGATATGTAGGGGGTGGTTCTGATGTTTTGGTCAGGAATCTGCATATGAACACTGAAGGTCCTGTTACTCAAACAGTTATTGATCGATCAATAAAAATGCTAGTGGCCAATGAGCTGGGCAGAATAGGCAGGACTTCCTGCTTTCTCTGCAGGCAAGCTAGCAGACGCAAGGGAGTATAGAAAGGTTTTCTCCAGGCTTCAGAGGGAGAAGGAGCCACCAGCTATGTGAGATTGAGGGTATAGTGGCCATTGGTCGTGTCCCCAACTGGAAATGCCAGGGCCAGGAAGGGAGAGTAGGCGGGTTGGGGAACAGGGGGGAGGAGGAAGAGGATAAGGGATTTTCAGAGGGGAAACTAGGAAAGGGGATAACATTTGAAATGTAAATAAAGAAAATATCTAATAAAAAAAGAAGAAAAAAGAAACATAATTAAGTTGAGGGCAAATTTGGGGGCTGAACAAGAAGGCAACCTGAGCAACAAAAGGTGAGGGTAGATTTAGGGTGCTGAGCTAGGAGTGAAAAGAAGGTATGATAGCCAAGAGAGGCCTAGAAGAGCTCTGCCATTGAGCTAAAGCATATCAAAGGTAAGCTAGTGTGTGTGTGTGTGTGTGTGTGTGTGTGTGTGTGTGTGTGTGTTTGAGAATCTCAAGGAAACTGGGTGAGGCTGGTAATTTAAAGCAGGGTAGCCAAAACTACACACTACAGAGATAAGTTATGGATCGAACAAAAGGAGAGAGAGAGAGAAGATGAAGAGAAGGAAATTTTAAAAACGATAAAAATAGAAAATGGGAGAAAAAAACCTCAAACATGCAAAAGAAATGATTAACCATATTATTTTCTGAAATCCTAAGTCAAAGGATTTTAGCTTCACTGATAAATAACAATGTGTTTTAATAATAAAATTGATATAACTATTGGGGTCTGTAAAAAAAAAGAATAGCAGTCAATAATTTTGTGCCAAGCTATTGGAAATATAGACATAGTGAATGATTCATTGGGAAAGTGACTTACAAAAATTAACTCAGAAAGAAATAGAAAGCCGGAATAGTCTTGTAAACATTATCTTCTCAAAGAAAACTCTAGATACTGAGAGTTTTACAAGGAACCTGTCTACCAAGAACTTAAGAAGGAGGATAGTAGAACCATTCGAAATGTTTTCTTGAGAACAGAAAATAATTCAAACTCATGTTATTCTGGTTCTTTGATCCTGAAAATAAAAACATAAATAGATGTTAGGTAAATAGCATGTAGATGTGAACTGCTTGATATTATTTCAAAGAAGAGATGAATTTCTTCTCCTCTACAGTTTTTATTGCTAAGACTTTTTTTTTAAACCATTCAGTGGGATGGCAGTGGTGCCATAACAATTCTGAAACCAGCTTTTAAAAGGAAGGTGGGGATGCATTGGCTTCTTAGATGCTGGACTTACTATGTGAGAAATAATACTTCCCTTTGTGTACTGCATGTTGCAAAGTCCTGGGACTTTATTGAGACGAGGGGCCCAAATGAGCCTAGCATTCCAGCCTTCCCGCCAAGACACATTTGATTGAATTTGTCTTGGAATGCAGCCCAGTTCATTCACTAGCTGAATACTACTTCTTGATCTGAGTTAATACCACACAGAACTGAAAACTTTCCCAGGGAAACGCTAATCAAAAGTCCAACTCACAAAACCGGGAAGCATGGTGAAATAGATTGTTGCTTTAAGCCTCTGTGTTTGAAAGTACTTGGTTAAGCAGCAGTTAAAAGCTGAAACCGTTTGTACAGTGGAGCGAACTCACTGTCCAATGTCAGATGTGAACATAGATGCAAAATAGATGGAGTGCCACTAGTAAAAGCCAGATCCAGTGAAACACACGCACACGCACATGCACACACGCATACACACACACACACACACACACACACACACACACACACACACACACCATGAATGCACACATGCATGCATACATACTTGGAAGCTGTGTTCTAGTTGGCATGAATTTTCTACCCTCTGGAATAAGATTTCCTAGAACTCTTATTTCTACATGCTTTTGCAAAGTAATGCCTTGCCATGCCTATGTAAATGAAAAATGGCTGATTTATTGAGGAACTACTGACACGCCTCTAGTACATTCCTTGGTTATCTATATTATAAATACTATATTTTATACATTTTGAAAAGTACTCTGTTCTGCACCATTGATCAGTATGTCATTGGTTTCATAACAATACAAGTGCAATCTACTGCATTCAAAGATCAAAGATGGAGCTGGGAAGATGGCTCAGCAGATAGAGAGAGCACTTATTATGCAAACATGAAGTCTGGGGATTGGATCCCCAAACCCATATAAACATTGGACAGGAATATCAGCCTGGCTGTAATACTATACTCTCTCAGGAGGGGATATGAAAGAGGTAACTAAGCCAGTTGAGTTAGTGAGCTCTGGACTCAAGTGGGAAGCCCTGACTAAATATACAAAGTAGGGATGGTTTCTCAGCCTTCTGGTTACAATCATGTATAACACTGTTCTTATCAGCTAACTATCTGATACTTCCTCTATCCGAGGACAATATATTAAACCAATAAGGGTACACATACAGCAAATGGGCACGTGAAAATAATTTTACATGAGATTAAATTCAGTATTATTATCCATCACAAAAATGGAATTCAAGACTACCATTCATTTGAGCTCATATGCCTAGCTGAAGAGCTAAATGAAAAATAACATCACATTCAGGTGAAAGAAAGAAACTGGGTCATTCATATATTCCTGATGGGGATACAAATTGGTATAGCCACTCCAGAAAATTGCTTGGCATTACTTACAGAACTGAGCGTGTGATATGGTATTACACATTTATGGATTGTTCTCTTGAGCTATTTTATAGATAAATGAAAACTTACATTTGAAGATAAAACTTCATAAAATGTACATACGTGATAGGAACTGATGATGAAAGTTGCATTACTTAGTTCTCCTAAAGTCAACATCTGGCCTCTACACACTGTATGCACCTATTTGTGGATCTAAAAATACCTGAATGCCTCCCTACTATACTCACTACATACACATATGTAAGATTGATTATGAAGTTTTGTATTTTATTCCAATAAACGTAAACAAAGCTTTTTACATAAGTTAGGGCTTAATCACCACAAACTCCTTTTTATTAGATATTTTCTTTATTTACATTTCAAATGTTATCCCCTTTCCTAATTTCTCCTCTGAAAATCCCCTATCCTCTCCCTCTCCCCCTGCTCACCAACCCACCCACTCCTGCTTCCTGGCCCTGGCATGCCCCTATACTGGGGCATAGAACCTTCACAGGACCAAGGGCCTCTCCTCCCATTGATGACCGACAAGGCTATCCTCTGCTACATATGCAGCTAGAGCCATGAGTCCCACCATGTGTTTTCTTTGGTTGGTGGTTTAGTCTCAGGGAGCTCTGGGGGAACTGGTTAGTTCATATTGTTCCTCCTCCTATGGGGCTGCAAACCCCTCAAGCTCCTTGGGTCCTTTCTCTAGCTCCTTCATTGGAGACTTTGTGCTCTGTCCAATAGATGGCTGTGAGCACCCACTTCTGTATTTGTCAGGCACTGTCAGAGCCTCTCAGGTGACAGCTATTATTTTGATAAAAATTCATTCCTGTAAATTTATAAAATGAAATATTTTTAAATACTTGATTAAACAATTTTCTATAATTACATCATTTCAAAGCCTGCCTTTAAAATTTGTTTAAACTTTGGTTAGACCCAATTAGCTAGAACCCTTTTACTTAATATTTGCTTTTAGAGTCTCACATAAGGCTGATTTGATGTTTTATGGCCTGACATGGTTTGAGCAAGCGTTTCCTCAGTTACCATTAGGATTCCTTTACTCAAAATATCCTAGCTTCATTCTGATTTGGAGAATCACACAAAAATAAAATATTTTCCCCTGGCTTATAATGATGTCTCAATTTGTGTCTGTGCCATTGTATCATCCAGTTAACTGAAAAGAAAATTCAATTAGATATTATGCATGATCTCAAATTTTAGTTGCTAGGCACGTCTACAAGTGATAACTGGTTATTTGTTAGTGATCTGGAATCAGCTAAATTAGTGTATTTCACGGAAATCCTAACCATCACTACAACATCAGAATTAGTTGTAAACTGCTCAGCCAGAACATATTTAATTTAGATTTGCATCCTAACTGGAAGTGTGAATTCAGAAGCACAGTTTTTTATTTTTCTGTTTTTTCTTGACTCTTTGGAAGCGTGAGCTGAAAGAAGAAAGGCTGTTTGTGTATAGAGATGAATGATACTCAAAACATGCCTGGTTTCTGCTTCATACGCAGCTGGAGACACGCTGACCTCTCCAAAAGCGGGCTTTTGGTTGATCTATCTGAGAGTCTGAAACTCTCAGCTTTTCATTTAAAAAAACCAAACAAACCAGTTTTAAAACCCTAACTACATAAGCAGATTATTAGGTGAGTTAGGTGTTTATTACAGTGCTCCACAATGGTGCTGTTTGCATGTGGTGAAGGTGATATATAGAGTTGACACTGTTCTAGTTTCTACTGTGTGTGCTTATGTTGGCATGTAGATGGACCTGTGTTTTATCCTGTGTTCACATTAATAAATGCTCCAATACCTGCCAGTTGAGTGATGCACCAGACCTATGCTTTCACTGGGTGCCTCTGTACCTCCCTCTTTCCCTTTGAGAGAAGTGCCCAAGTCATAATGAAGATAACCAGCCATAATGGACCCATTGCCTTAGTTACAGTGACCTGAACAGGAGCAGGAGGGAACCTGGGCCAGCATAGCTCCTGTCCTCTGTAGAGAGTTATAAACAGAATATTGAATGAAAACAGTATCTTTCCTCTGTATTCAGGGACTGGGTATATGAGGGAACTTGTGATGTATGTGAGGAGAGAGGGTCACAGCATCATGAAGTAAAGAACAGAGTAGGAGAGAAAGGGAGGGGAGAAGAAAGAGAAGGAGGTGGAAAAGGAAGAGGAGGAAAGGGAAGGATGGCTTTATTTCACTGGGCTAGTAGGTTTGAATCCTGTTTCTGGTTTTGTCCCCATAGTGGTCTTATTCTCGCTGTAATTCCTTCTGTTTGGGGTGTGGCCCCAGAAAAAGCACTTCTCATTCAAATGCAGCTTTTTTTATCCTGTTTCTTCCACCCCATTTGCTTTATTTCTTTCTTAAAAATGGAAAGAATATACCATTAATTTTGGATTTTAATTATAGATACATTTAGATATAAATCATTTAGAACAATAAATTCCCCTGTAAACACCATATCCCGTAAACATTGATACACTACGTCTTTATGTTATTTGACTTCAAATATTTTATGACAACTGTTCTCATCTTTTGTTTTGTTTATGAGTTGTTCAAAATTATGGTCTATAATTTCCACATTCCTAGTGATGTGTATGTATTTTCTGTATATAACTTCTAGTTTAATTCTGTGGTTGTCAGAAAACAGTGCTGTCTGATACCGATCATTTGTTATTGAGCCTTGTGCCCCAATGTCTGGCCTTATCATGCCGCATGGTCCATGTAAGGCTGAATTGAACATACATTATGCAGTCTAGGGGAGATGTTCTCAAAATGTCAGCTCGCCCTCATGATTGATGACATGGTCAGCTCTACTGCATCTTCACCTGTTTTCTGTCTACTTGTCCCATCAGTTATGGAAGTAGAGACGTTGAAGTTGTGCACAAATGGATTTATACTCTGATAATACAGTCATCGATTTCTTCTCTAAGAGAAAGGGCCAGAAATAAAAAATATGAAACTGCTAAAAGCGGGGTAAGTGCTAAGAGGCAGCCATCTACGGTGTTTGCACACCTTACCTGGGAGATAGATGCTGGAGTGGTTTTTATTTGCTTTCTTAGTTGCTGCAGATGTCAACAGACAGAATATACCTTTGATCAACTTTTCCATGGTGCTCTTTGTGGCATGTGAAGTGCGCTGTGGAGTAGCCCATGTATGGAGGGGTGAGTCCTGTGGATGGCTATACTCTCTAGACAACAGAACTTATGGCCCAAATCATCACCTCAATGCTTTTCCAGAAAGCTCTGGATGTGACCATTGAGCACGCAGCTACAGTTAGGGCAGCACCAAAAGGTTTCCTGTAAAAATTTACAACCTCGATATTCTTTTCAACGCTTCCCTCTGCAAGATCACTTTTATAAACAAGAGTTTTAAGCAAAAAAAATTCATGGTAGGATTAGCACACATAACTGCAGCCAGGAGGCAGGTATTAGGCTGTTTATTAGAGAAAAGGGTTCCTGACAGTGCAGGAATAGGCCATGGCTTCCAGGCTTCCCACGGGTGTAGGTGTAACGACAAGAGCAATACGCTGAAAAATTAGATGGACCTGGGAAGCGTAGCTTTGTCTTAAAATCATGTGCACACTCCTAGGTTTTCCCTGTGATAAAAATAAAATGCTATAAGAGTTTCTTTTGAAAGCTGTTATACCTCTGAAGAGTGTTGTAATAACATCAGTTTCTGGCAATGGAGCTGACATATTTCTGCCCAAATTACATACACACAGATGTTATTTTAAATGCAACAATCCAGCAATTATCCACAATGTGATCACATTCCTAACGATCGAGTAGTCATGCTTGGGAGAAAACGTTGCATTTTAATGGATGACACCAGTATGGAGTTTCATACCGTAAAAGTGCAGGCAAGGACAAAGGCAATGCATCATTGATAATATTTAACAGTGATGTCCAAGTGTGGCAATGTCCCCCTGCACACTTTACATAGAGCTCCTTGTGTGTTGTCTTTATTGATTCATTTACTTTAGTGCTTGAAGAATATTTTCTGTAATTTTTTTAACCCATCATCACAACAGGCTTGTGATGAACTGATTTTATATGTACTCACATATTTTCTTCCCTGGGGTTGTTTCATTTAAGCAACCTGTCTTTCATTTATGCATTTTAAATTAACGGATTATAAGCGTTATTAATAAATGAATACATTGTGTTTGTTTGTATATGTTTCAATTATATATGTAATTGGAAACAATGGGTAGTCTTTCTTAATTGCAAGATAAAATGGCTCTGATGATTGAACTAAAGATTGAAACAAGCGACAAATGAGACAGGTAATTATCTGTGACTGGGTGATAGAATTTCCTTGTGCACTGATGAGAATAGTACAACGGTTAGACTTTCATTCTTTACACTTTCCTGGCTCATGTGCATGTCATTGTCAGCAAGTTGCCCAGTCGGTGTCTCACATCATGATGGACTGAAGGAAGATGTTCCTTCCTGATAGCATGTTTGCTGTGCCATCGGACCTTCCATGCCTTTAAGTCTTATGAGTTTGTTATAAATTTGGAACCTTACTGACCCAGGATCTAGGTGATGGCCAGGGGTTCAAAAGTTAGTTTTTAAAATTAAATATAAATTATCTATTGTTTGTATGCTGCACACACACACACACACACACACACACACACACACACACGACTATTGAGTATATATGGAAGTCAGAGGACAATGTTGTGGACTGGTTCTTCACTTTGGTTTACCTTTCTGTGGATTTCTGGAATCAAACTCAGGTCTTCAGGCTTGCACAGGGAAGTGATCTACCCACTGAACCATCTCACTGACCCATGTTCAAGAGTTTGTTTCAACAAGCTTTCCTAGTAAGCCAGTGAATGCTGAAGTATCAGTTATACTGGACTTGAGATGATAGCATTGCATTTCCTTGGGTAGCAGAGCTGACTCCAACTCGGCTGTTATATACAGAGCATTTTCCAGATGCTCACAGATCTAAGCTTAGACCTCAATTGGTGGCAGATAGTGAAAATGTAAAGTGGTATCGTATGTTGGTGGTCTTCCAGTCACTGGGATTCCCAAAGGCATTTGGATAGTGGGACCCTACTTCTTTCATTCTTTTCATAACCTGGTCATGAAGTGAGTTCTGTTCCACCACATGGTCCTTGCTAAAATGTGCTCCTTCATCACAGGTTCAAAACCAGTGGAATCAATCAAAAGAATGAAACCTCTTAAAGCCATGAACCAAAATAAACCTTCTCACTTTATAAATTATCTCAAGTGTTTTGTTACAGTAATGGAAAGTATCATGCTCTTCAACAGTCATCACTAACTCTAGGACTTCTTTTTTCTCCTGCCACCTGAATAAATATCCATACTCCTTTAGGGAGGGTCCAGGTCAGTTTCTGCTGTTGTGTCTGGAGTGCTTGCTTCTAGGTGTTTGTCTCTTTTAGTAGATGGTCTGTGAGACTGAGAATGGCTCAGTTCTGCCAAGTGATTATGACAATGCTTTGGAGAGGCTGCCCTCATCCTCCTGTTATTATATTGTTAGTATGCTATTGTCACTGCTCATCCATTGTTATTCTTGAGAATTGTAGAGATTCCCATTTGGTGCCTGCGGTGGTTTGAATTTGCTTGGTCCATGGGAAGTGGCACTATTAGGAGATATAGCCTTGTTGGAGGGTTTGTGTACCTGTGTAGATGGACTTTATGGCTCCTAGTGTTCAAGCTCTGTAGTGTGGAAGAGAAGCTCCTCCTGCTTGACTTCTGATCATAATGTAGAACTCTCAGCTCCTCCAGCACCATGTCTGCCATGCTTCCCAGCTGATGGTAATGGACTGAACTTCTGAAACTAACTGTAAGCCAATTTCTATTGAATGCTGTCCTTTAAAGAGTTGCCTTGGTCATGTCTCTTCACAGCAATGGAAACCATAACTAAGACAGTGCCATTACCACAATGTAGTTTTAGAGTATTTCCCATACATCCTTGCCCCTTGAGGACATTTAAAGTCTGTCTTTGCTCTCATGTCGAATCCTAGGCAATATTTTTCACTCTTTGATGTATGTAAATGGGATCACATGCTCTGTACCCTTCTGCATCTGCTTGTTTTTAGTTTTCAGGGTGCCTTGTACTAGAGGTTTCTATGTCTCTGTGACCTATGACAGAAGTACCTGCCAGAAACAATTTAAGAGGGAGGGGGTTATTTTAGTTCAGGGTTTCAGAGGTGTTTCAGTCTGTCATCTCAAGGAAAAGTATGAAGTGCTGGCTGGCTCTGCCAGTGGAGATGGGACATGTGGCAGAGGTTTTCCCTATGGCAAATTCCTATGGTCCAGAGCAGGATGCAGAAAAAACACAGCCTGGGACCAGGGGTGATTCTAACGTTCAAAGGCACATCCCTACCAACCTATTTGTGACAGCTATGCTTCAGCTGTTAAAGATTCCAGTCTTCAAAATAGTGTCACAAGCTGGGGACCAAATGCTCAAAACAAAACCTGAGGTCAGACATTGGAAATTCAAATGGCAACACATTTTTGACATTTTTGTTTTTAGCACATATCGCTATCTGGTTCATGTATAGATATTACATAATATCATCCATTTACCAATTTTTAGATATTAGGTTGTTCATAGTTTCTGAGTATTGTGAAAATAGTCCTTTGGACATTCAAGTACTTTTAAAAATTCATTATTTATTTTTATGAGTGTTTTGTACATGTCTGTATGTATACCACATGCATGTTTGGTACCTGTGGGAGGTCAGAAGATGATGTCAATTCCCTTGGGGCTAGAGTTACAGATGGTTGTGTGCCTCCATGTGTGTCCTGGGAATTAAACCCGTGTCTCTGCAAGAGCAAGTAGGCTTAACCTCTGAGGAAGCTCTCTAATCCGCATGTACAATTTTAATGTGAATATATTTTTTTATTAGATATTTTCTTCATTTACATTTCAATTGCTATCCTGAAAGTCCCCTATTCCCTCACCACCACCCTGCTCCCCAACACACCCACTCCTGCTTCCTGGAGTGAGTATATTTTAATTTCGCATGGGTAAATCCAAAGAGTGAAATCCTGGGTCGTATAGGAAGCTTAAAATTACGTTTTGAAAATTGCTCTAAATGTTTGACTGCCTAAGATCCCAAGCTTGAGTCACTGTTCTGGGAGGTTATGGATCCTGGGAGATGGGGCCTAGCTGGAGGAAGTGAGTCACCAGGTGGCAGGTCTGGGGATCTACAATCTAACCTTATTTCCTGCCAGCTTTTGTTTTGTAAACTGGCTGGGTGTGAGTGAGCTACTGCCACCATAACTGTGAATTGCTCCTACATTCCCTCTACAATGGGCTGTACTTTCAAACCACGAATCCAAGAGATTTCTTCTTTAAGTTGCTTCTTGTTAGATATTTGATTGTGATAATGAGAAAAGTGATAGCGGCCAATCAGGTTTCCAAAATGGCCGTACCTTTCTTCATGCCCCCAAAGTGTGAAGAAAAGTTTCCATTTCTTTACACCTTTCCTAATAACAATATGAACTTTGAGTGCATGCGTGTGTTGCATGGTAGGTGAGCACTTTGCTGGTTTCTGTAGTCCTCAGACCTTTTCTATTTTCTATTTTGAGACAGCAACTCAGTAGAAGATTGCATGTCTGGCTTGATCCAGCCTTCAGAGTAGCTGGGATTACAGGGCTGTTTATCAGGCCAAGTCATTCTGTTGGATTATAGTTCGTCTAATGGGTGTGGAATTTCTTAACTGCTTTTAGTATACCTTCTTGTAATGTAAGGATGTTGAGTCCTTTTTCATGTGTTCACAGACATTTGACAATACTTAGAGAAACGGCTTTTTAAGTTCTCTTTGTTTGTTTTTATAGTTAGTTGCATCATACTATAGATTTTGTTTGTTTGTTCATTTAAGTGCCAGGGGTTGGACTCAAGTCTTCTGAATCCTAGGCAAATGCTCTGCTACTAACATCCCCATCATTCTGGGTGTCAGCTCCTATTAGATAAGCTACACATGGTACTGCTTCCTGCCCTTTTCACTTTCTTGATGCAGCTGGACACATAATGTCTTCTTAAGTTTGGTGACTTTCAAGTTGTCAGCTATTTTCTTTTTAACTTAAAAAAAAGATTTAATTATTTTATTTATATGAGTGCACTGTCACTGTCTTCAGACACACTGGAAGAGAGCATCAGATCCCATGACAGATGGTTGTGAGCCACCATGTGGTTGCTGGGAATTGAACTCAGGACCTCTGGAAAAACAGTCAGTGCTCTTAACCGCTGAGCCATCTGTCTAGCATCCCACCTTTTTTTTTTTTTTTTTTTTTACTTTTAATTGTGACAAATATTTAAGATCTATTTGCCTAGTTCTAGTCAGAAATTTGTCCTATGATATTTTATTGAATATTTATAGTTTTAAACTTTCCATTACTAACTGATTTACTTTTAATTATTTATACATGAGCTAGCTAACTGACTTAATATCCTGAATTAAACGTTTGTATCTGTGATGATAGTCAGTTTTCCCAGAACAGTCTATTGAAAAGAATGTCCTTTGAAGCATCTTTTTATCATTGTAAAAAAAAAATTGCCTTAAAGATGTTTTGTTGGTGATGTCTCATTGTACTCAGTTGTATCTCTTCATACCAGTTCACTAAGGCTTTGGAATAAGGTTTGTGAGTCCTTTGTTTCAGTGAGAGTTTCATTGGTGTGAAGAGACACCATGACCATGGCAACTCATATAAAGGAAAATATTTAGTTGGAGCTGGCTTACAGTTTCAGAGGTTCAGTCCATTATCATCATGGTGGGAGGCATGGCAGCATCCAGGCAGACATGGTGCTGGAGAAATTGTGATTTCCATTATCTAGATCTGAAGGCAGCAGAAGGGAATTGTATGACACACTGGGCACAGCTTGTGCATAGGAGACCTCAAAGCCTGCCCTGACAGTGACACGCTTTTTCCAACGGGGCCACACCTCTTCAAAGGCTACACATCCTAATAGTGCCATGCCCTATGGGTCAAGCATTCTAAGACAGTAGTCTATGGGGTCTATACTTATTCAAAGCACAGCATCCTCCACCTTGGCTCTTTTTCCTGTATTGATTTACTCTCTGTTCTAGTAGCAGAATTTGATATCATCCTAGGAGAAATGTTAGGTCTAGGATAAGGCCATGTTTGGACGGGATACACACAATTTTTCTATAAAGATATGTATTAGATACATATAAGAGTTCCTGTGTATAGAAGGGAACTTTAAAAAATTACACATGATGAAAATTTCTGAGCTTTAAAAATGTCTCTGTCAGGTGTGGTGGCGCATGCCTTTAATCCCAGCACTTGGGAGGCAGAGGCAGGCAGATTTCTGAGTTTGAGGGGACAGCCAGGGCTATACAGAGAAACCATGTCTCGAAAAACAAAACAAAACAAAACCAAAAACCAAAAAACATGTCTCTATGTGTGTCTGCATATACTACATGAATACTGGTATACTGGTGCAGTGAAGGCCGAATGAGGGCGTTAGAGCCCCTAGAATTTGAATTATCAGCCGTTTAAGTTGCCTGATGTGGGTGCTGGGAACAGACCCCAGGTCCTCTGCAAGAGTAGGGTATATATTTGCCTTCTAAAAGTAACAAGCTTGTACTGCTGTGTATTCTCTCCAGGCTCTAATTTCTGATTATTTTTAGCTTGTGCTTATGATATATATTGTATTTCTACTTTTTCCCTATATGACGTAAGACCACTGTGAGAATTTAGTGTTCAGCACAATTTGGCATTTAATGGCTCTTTTCCCCCAAGCCTTCATGGGTTCCACTAGTGACCCGACTGCTCTCTGAACACAGTGGAAAGTGCATGTGGTAAAATATGGTAGCGTTAATGAAATCTTCCTGTTTTTCCAACTGGACGCTGTCTGGAAGCTTCCGTGCTCAGCTTAACATCGCTTCTTGTGATCGCATATTAATTATCTTAATGTGACAACAATAACATTTTAGAGCATTACATCAGGTGTATGGTTTAATTAAGACAATGTTTTAAAGTTTTACCAAACCATTTTATTCGGATTACCTGAGAGAAATGAGAAATATTTTTTTCCAACCAAACAATATGGGTAGCTTCAGCAGTCTATGGAGAAATTTGTTCACTTTGTTTTCCTCTGAATAACAATTGCTTCTCTACTTTCTGTTCGTGCCTGAAATTCTAAAATAAACTCTGCTGTGACAGTCTCAACTTACTAATCATTTTGCCCCCTTTGTCCTCAATCTCTGCTTTCCCCATCATTTGCCAGTTGTGTAACATGTGTTTCACTAACTGTTTTATACTGTCAAGCAACCTTTACATTCCTGCCATTATCACACAGTATTTTATCTGCTAGAATGCTGGGTGGCCTGTTTCCCATAATGCCCTCTTTGTGTGTCAAAGGACACCAGCGTTTGGGAGCACAACCCACAATGAAATATGTCCTCTTTCAGATGCAACATTTTCAACAGTTTCCATCATATTTGTCCAGTATCTTCTTATTGTTGTTAAAGCTACATTTTCAATGTGCATAAGTAATCCAGTCACTAATGAGTTCTTATCATGATCCCTGCAGGTGCTCACATTTTTTGTGAAAATGCCTTCTTTTACATCTAAAATATTTAAACCTCTTAATCATGATAAGTTCAATTAAAAAAGAGTTGAACAGATAATTTGTAGTAATATGTATTCTTGTATTTGACTTCTAGAAGTGATAAGCTTATACACTGAGGGGGAAAAATACACAATGGTGGATGGAAATTTGATATCTGTCTTCGCCAGTGTTCTAATTCTGTGAAGAGGCACCATGACCAAGGCAACTCTTATAAAAGAAAAATTAAAATGGCCTTGCTTGTAGTTTCATATGTGAGTTCATTATCATCATGGCGAAGAGCATGGCAGCGTGCAGACACACATAGAGCTAGAGAAGGACCTGAGAGCTACATCCTGATTCACAGACAGGGGCAGCAGGAGATGGAGGCACAGGCAGCAGCAGTAGGGGGGGGAGGGAAAGAGGGGGGGAGGGGAGGGAGGGAGGGAGAGAGAGAGAATGAGAGAGAGAGAGGAGAGAGAGAGAGAGAGAGAGAGAGAGAGAGAGAGAGAGAGAACCAGAAAACCCCTGTAATGTGGGCTTTTGAAACAGGTGACACATTTCCTATATCAAGGCCACACCTCCTCAATCAAGGCCACACCTTTTCCAACTAGACTACACTTTTTTTTTTTTAAATCTTTCTTATCCTCAAGCAGTTCCATTTCCCGGTTGACTAAGTGTTCAAAGATCCGAGCATGGGGCCCATTTTATTTCAAACCACCACAATACCTAAGAATTGATACCAGGCACCTTAAGAGCCATACTGCCTTTATTCAAGTAAATGTGTGCCTCAGCAGAAGTTTTAGTTAATGAATGTTTGAATCCTTTATGGATCTGCCCTAGCAACCACATTTAGTCTAAGAAGAGTATGTTAGTATGTCAGTACCTGCTTAGATCTGATTACAATAGTAACAATTCCTTATTACAAGTAATCACATAGATGAAAGTAAAAGTTCTGCTGTTTAGCTTTCTGATAGTTGTTATGAATACCTAACTACTAAAATGTTGAAAGTATGTGGAGATTGATGCATGAGTGAAATGTTCCACATAGTTTTAATTCATGTCTTTTTGCTTTGGATATCCTAAGAGTTCTGCTCTCCCCATCCCATACTTTATGTAGCATAGTAGAAACTGTCTATTGTTTGATTCTCCACGTTGTCTAAATAATACATTTTTCTTTAAAAATTCCAGAGGCACCAACCAGTGTAATAAGGGAGATAAAGGATGCGAAAATTTAGACATCTCCAAAATGTACTTCCTCTCACACAGAGTCATCATGACATAATAATCATATGCTATAAACGTGTGATGTTTTGAGATCTCCAGATGAAAGACACTGGAAATAAGGCATCATTACCACTGATATTACCGAAAAGCCACATAGCACGGCCTCTTCACCAGAACATTCTTTGCAACACGGGCAAAACTTTCTAGACTATTAACAAACTTCAGTAACATATACAAATGTAGGATCCAAATACTGAAAAGAATTGAATAATGTTTTTATCAGGTGGAAAAGGTGAAATATGACAAATTAATACCTTTACAAAATTTTTAGACATAGAATAAAGGCAAAATAATATATCTCATCTTAAATATTACCGTCATTTTTGTTGTCTGCCTTCCAAAGGGAACGAGAGTCCTCAACTCACTTTTTTCTTTTTGGCCTAGGATTAGGAGCGACTCTGAATACCGTGCAGTTTAGTTGGTAATTTTCTTTCCTTTCTGAGAGATTTGTCCCCTGAGATGGCAGACACTCCATTCATTTTCTTGCCATTTGGTGTGATTTTCCTAACTGCACATACTATCGGATAGACTCGTATCAAAGGAGCTTCAGCTAAAACAGCCAAGGACATAAGCACGCTCATGGTGACCCCTGACACCATAAAAGACTATTCATCATGTCTTTTGACAGATTACCCAGAGAAGCAAGGAAACCTCTTTGCTTGGGTCATGTACACATTTTTGCTGTGCTATTAAAAGATACTTAAAAATGGAGATAAACATATTAAACATGCATTTTCTTTTAGTGTAATTAAGAAGTAACTCTGAATTATTTTGAAAATGTAAAATGCATGTTTCCTAGAACCAAAGCAACATGTGTTTGCTGCTCAAAACTAGGCGACAGGAGAAAATAGTGCATTTCTGTATTCTGTGTTTAACATACTTTAGCTAAAATTCTAGGCTGCTCCAAACACTTATTTTTTTTAAATACAGAAATTATATAATGCTTTTGGAAAAATTACAATCTTTTATTTTCATTATGCTCATTTTGCATATTATACTACATTTTTGACATGAGAGGAAAAAAATGCAAATATACAAACACACTAGATTCCAGCAGCAATTTCTGTCACAAGGTATAGTGACTGTTGACATATCCTTCGAGAAGTTTCTCAGTTTTTAAATCACCTTCAAAAAATAAGCAAGCTCTTAAGTTAGCTCATTTGTTATAGAAAACTCATTGACCCCTCTTATAGTGTATGTTAATCTGTCATCTTCTCCAGAGGCTACTAAATATGTGTTTATTATAGTGTCAGAACTAAAAGTGTAATATTGTCAATAATGGTAGAACAAGAAAGGATTTTTATTGCTAACTGATATCCCGGAGTAGAAAATAAGGGCAGGACAGGAAGCCCTCCAATGAAAGTACAGAATGGTCATCCATCTTTGTTATTTATTTTATTTTGAATTTTTTGATGCAGACTCTCGCTGTTTAGCCCAGGCTACTTTTGAACTAGCAATCCTCCTACCTCACCCTTCTGGCATTAGAAGGCATAAACCACCATGAGTTGCTGTTTATGTATTGCCTTTAGTGGAGAACAGAGTAGGAGGATGGGTCCAGATGCAAGAAATGGGCGGGCTAATGTTATGCTGTGAGGCCAAAGAAATTTCACTTTGGGGGGGGGGGCTGGTGAGATGGCTCAGCGGGTAAGAGCACCCGACTGCTCTTCCAAAGGTGATAAGTTCAAATCCCAGCAACCACATGGTGGCTCACAACCATCCGTAACAAGATCTGGCTCCCTCTTCTGGAGTGTCTGAGGACAGCTACAGTGTACTTACATATAATAAAATAAAAATAAATCTTAAAAAAAAAAAGAAATTTCACTTTGGTTAATTTTCTTTTCTCTGCCATAGAAAGGTGTTTCAGTGACAGAGAGAATGGAAGCAGGGCATCATGTTTTACCTCAGTTTAGTTCCTATGAGGAAGGCTTCTAGGAACAAGCAAAGAATCATTCCAACCCACACTGGATGGTTTCTTCAGAGGTTGAGATAAGGAATAGCTGTCTCGAAAAAGGCAGCAAGGATGGACTATTAGAATTTCTGACCAGCACTTAGTTTATTTAAGAGCAGAGTTGATACTGTTAGAAACCTGTTTGCTGTGGCCACATTTCCTTGTCCAGGGTAGAGTCAGCAAACAGGTGTCTTCCACCGTACATGTAGTAATCATGTAGAAGGACAGTCAAACACTTGTCATATACACCCAGCCACAATGGAGAAACCAGCGGTAGACAGGATAAACAGAATAGGAAGCAGTGAACCACAGCTCCAAACTCAAAGCAGAATAGCCCTTGTGGTTAAACAAAAACCACAGATATACCCGGTCAGCAGACTGTAAGACAACAAGTTCCATAGCCAGCGTGCTCTGAGCTCTGAAGAGCATGGATAATGCATTGCTTGCCCAGTCTTCCTGCTTTTTGTGCTGTGGACTTAGTCATAAACCTGTCAAGAGGTGTCATCAATAGTGTTAAGTACTGGGACTCTCTAAGTATTTTGTTAATTAAAAAGTCGCATACGTATTGTTGATGGTCACTATCTTCAGACTCCATATCTTCAACTCACACCTTTGGTAAGAATGCATCTGTAATCCCCATGTCCATGTTGGGATTGGTTTAATAGTCACTCATAGATAGGCACAGAGGAATGAAAAAATCTGTCCTCTCACAGGCACAGACCCCAGTGAAGCTAAACAAGGTGATTTTCTGCCTTTTCCGTTTTAGTCGCCACATTGTAAACAGGTTCCCTTCTGTGATCCTGTTAGCTCTCCGCTTTAAGCATTTTTGGCCTGGTTCTTTTTTCTGTGCATAAATGTCTCTTTGTAGAGCTGAAGTACTGATCAGTGTTCATTAGTACAGGAAGGCCCTGTGGAGGAAATGCAGGTCTTGAATAAGGTATGTTCAGGTATGAGTAGTGGTGCAGTTGGCCATGAATCCAGTGTTAATTAGCAGCACATGTTGAATAAGGTGTTTTTAAAGAGAAGCACAGCCTAAGTCAAGGGTAGGCCTGAGTGGTTGATAAAAATGGTATGGGGGAGGGTACGGTGGGAGGGGGAAAGGTGTAGGGGAGGTGGGGAGTGGGGGTGGGAGTGGGGGTGGGGGAGGGCTCCCAAGAACCGGATTTCAGAACTTCCCCTAGGAGCAACAGTTCAGCATTTGCTAATTCAGTGTTTGTGGTGGATGCAGTGGAGCACAATCACTTGAAAAATGACTACCAACTCTATGCTAGGTTATATATGCAAAGTGTATCAGAAATGAAGGCCTCTTTGTCAGCTTCATTCCAGCCCCTGAAGCTCACTCCAGCCCCCTCTCCCTGTAGTCTGGCCCACTGGATTTTCTATGCATCACGCACTGGGTCCTGTTGTAGCTCCCCATTCCCGAAGGTTCCCTTTCCTCTTATAAACACTATGCTGTTGACTCCTGCACTGGAGTTTCTGTCAGGGTTTGAGGGTTACAGTCTCCTGTCACTCTGTGTCTCGTCTCCTCCTCCACACTCCCTGTTCCGGCTGGTCAATCCTTCTGCTTCCTACTATGACTTTGTGTTGAGTCAGTTGCCTAGGCTGAACGACAGTCCTCAGCATTTCATGTCCAGCATGGTTTCTGTCAAGGCACCATACCAGGGCAGTTCTCCTGGGGGGCGAGGTTGAAGGTTTGCAACACTGGAGCCTATACACGCCTCCAGCTTGCCATCCTGACACTAATCTAGGTGCTGGTATGAAGGGACTGTACAAGGAGCTACACCCCCTAATCATCTGAATTAAGCCAATCAAGACCGTGATTACCCTCCA
>CACVCL010032262.1:0-19003 GCA_902729485.2 Mus minutoides | reverse complement strand
GGCTTATAAGAATGTTTTGCAAGAAGGAGAGATGGCTCAGTGGTTAAGTGGCTATTCTTTCAGAGGTCCTGAGTTTAATTCCTAGCAATCACATAATGGCTCACAACCATGTATGAAGGGATCTGATGTCTTTTTCTGTCATGCAGGCACACATGCAAATACAGTGCTCATATGTATAAATTTATAAATCTTTTTTTTTAAAGTTTTAAAATGTTTTACAAGAGACACCAATAAGACAGTAAAATCGCAATCCTTTCCCTGTCCCTCTTTCCTCTAAGTTCTTCCTCCTATTTGGAAAACCCAGTTATTTATGACAAGTTTTAAGGGCAATGAGACTAGCTGTTTGCTGAGCCCCAGCTGCTCTAGCCCATTTGTTCCTCCTGCAGCTAATCTCAAACAGTATGAAAACTCCTTAGACAAAATATAAAACTAAACTCATCAAGTTACACTTCAAAATTGTTCATCCCAACCTTATCCATCGAGACAGGGTCTTACTGTCATCCTGGATGTCCTAGAACTCAATGTGTAGACCAGGCTGGCCTCAAATGCACAGTGATCTGCTTTTGCCTCCCAACTGCTAGGATAAAAGTCCTGTGCCCGTGTGCATAGCTAATTCATAGGTACTATGAATTATTAATCCTATTTTTTGTTATTCTAAAATTCAAACAACTAGGGATATACATTGGATCTTTCTAAGAAAATCCAATGACTGGTAACCAGTAGACACGTGAACAGAAGCTAAGTATCCATCATGTGTAATTTTGTATTACCTTATGCAGAATTTCAAGGAAAACTTACCTTTTCATTTTTCCTCCTGCTGATGATTCTGTCTAAGCCATTAAAGGCACCAGATGCCACAAACAAGACATTTGTTGTATCAACTTGAACTGTCTCTCCACGTAGCTTTCGAGAATTCTTTTCTGGAACATTGACTATTGTGCCTTCTAGAAGTTTTAATAAACCCTGATAATGAATGAATTGTAGTATTACCATATGTAAAGACATTATTACACATCAAATAATAAGATTCAATAGGGGAAAATAATATATGGTTATGGTCAATGAGTGTAACTAATGAAAACTCCCACATTTCTAAAACCAAAGTAAAAATCAGCTGCATTTATCAATTTGGTACTTCATAAATTAATTGTAATTCAGTAAATAGTCATCTAAGGAAGTTGAGTTTAATAGTAAAGCCTTCCTTTCCCCATCCCATCTCCTCCCCCAACTCCCCTTATAGCTATTTAGCCCAGGCTAGTCTTGAGCAGTGATCCTTTACCTCAGCCTCCTGGATACTGGATTATAGGAAGAGTCACTATACCTAGTTTGATGGCAAACTCTTTTTTTTTTTTTTTTTCTTGAGACAGGGTTTCTCTGTGCAGCCCTGGTTGTCCTGGAACTCACTCTGTAGACCAGGCTGGCCTCAAATTAGAAAATGTAAATGATTTTAATCTAGTTTATTTTTCCTAATTAAATTTCATAAAACTAAGAAATCCGCCTGCCTCTGCCTCCCGAGTGCTGGGATTAAAGGTGTGCGCCACCACGCCCGGCTGATGACAAACTCAATGCAGACAGAATAATGACTCTACAAAATGATGATGAACAATGAGAATATTCAAATTTGAAACATAGTCAATCTTTCACATTAATGCTATAGTTCAAACATAATTCTATAGTCACCTTTGAGAATGTATTTTGAGATGTTTTCATAAAAAATATTTGATAAAATGACAAAAACTTAATTCTCTGTATTTGTCAAAAAAAGCAGCAGCATTTTGGTTTGTTACAGTTAATTGCCATTATAGATTAAGTTTATTACTGTGATCACTAGACCAGTGACTTTAAATATGATTCTGCATAAAATGAAATGCTATTTTATACCATCTTTTTGAGATAGAGTTTCAGGGAGCTTGGGCTAGCCTCAAGCTTACTGTGTGGCTAATGACACTCAACTCTTGATCCTCCTTGTCCCACACAGTCCCTGGGAATGACACTCAACTCTTGATCCTCCTTGTCCCACACAGTCCCTGGGACGACAGGCATGCCGCCATGTCTGCTTTCTTTTCTTTCTCTTTCTTTCTTTTTTTTTTTTTTTTTTTTGGTTTTTCGAGACAGGGTTTCTCTGTATAGCCCTGGCTGTCCTGGAACTCACTCTGTAGACCAGGCTGGCCTCGAACTCAGAAATCCGCCTGCCTCTGCCTCCCGACTAAAGGCGTACGCCACCACACCCAGCTCTCTTTCTCTTTTCTCCTTTACTTTTCAACTCTTCTTCCTCTACTTCTTTTGGTTCTAAGGATTGAACCCAGAGCCTTGGGCATACAAGGCAAGCAAGCATTTACCACCGAGTGACATCCGGGCTCTTATGCTAATCCTATATGAAGAAACATGCATGGGGTATTTGTATCTAGTTTTCAGCTTTCTGGAAATGTTTAAGAGGATCTTTGAAGAATAAAAATAAACCAGACTAAAATCATTTAAATTTCCTAAGTAACACAATTTCTTTCTTTTTTGAAAATTCATTTATTTTTATGTGTATTGCTGTTTTGCCTGCATGGATGTTTGTGTAAGGGTGTTGGATTCTGAAGTCACAAACAGTTGTGAGCTGCCATGTGGGTGCTGGGAATTGAACTCTGGACCTCCGGAAGAGCAGTCAGTACTCTTGACCACAGAGCCATCTCTCCAGCCCCAAGAAATGTACTTTCTTATTTAAAAATCATTTAAAAACCTTTTTTTAAGGATCTGACCTACTTTAAAGAGTATGTGAAGCTAGGTGTGGTGGCACAGGCCTGTTACCTCAGCAGACTGAGGCAGGAATACTTCTGCAAATTCAAGGGCAGCCTGGACTACACAGACCTTGTCTCAAAAAAAAAAAAAAATCCCCAAGCAAACAAACAAACAAAAAAACAAACAAATAAAGTGGTATATGAAGTTTAGGATGGGAGAAATAAAACTGAATCTAATTGAATGTGAAACCAAACGTACAATACTTGGGAAGCTGATGTATTCCCTTCCTTTTAGTGGGCTTGAACAAAATATTCAACTGCTTACTTGCTGAACGCCTTCTCCACCTACATCCCGTAACTGATGAATGCCTGGCACACTGCCAATCTTATCTACTTCATCCAGAAAGACAATTCCTATAATTTAAGGAGGATTCTATTTACAATATGAAAAAGAAAGGCACAAGACAGTCTCAGCTTTAAAAGACTGCATAGCTACAAAGCAAAATTATTTAATTTTTTTAACACAACATGTAAAGGCTTAGTCATTTCATAATATAAGATCTTTCTTATTCATCTTTTATATAACTATTACTATAGTATACAATTTGGGAATAACTTAAACACTGTCTGACAACAATTATCTATACTAGTAAAATGTATTCAATCTTTTTCTTATAGTAAGGTGAGAGATAAAGCATGAGGTGTTTGCTAACACTAGTAAAACTTCAGTTTATTCTTCCCCACATCTATCCCACCACACCACACGCATTTAAGTAATCAGTGTGTGTATGTATGTTTGTGTGTCTATGGGCATACATGTATCATGGCACACATGGAGGTCAGGAGTCAACTTGCAGGAGTTGTTCTCTCCTTCCACTATATGGATTCTAAGGATTGAACTTAGGGCATCAGACTCGGAAGTAAGTGCTTTTGTCTTAAAGCACTGAGTACTTCTCAGCCGTCCTAATGCTGTGACCCTTTAATACAGTTCCTCATCTTGTGGGGTCCCAAAGCATAAAATTATTTCATTGCTATGTCATAACTATAATTTTGCTGTTATAAATCATAGTGTAAGTATCTGGTATGCAGAATATCTGATGAGAACCCAAAATGGTCATGACCACAGGTTGAGAACCTCTGCCTTAGAGGACTCTGACCAGGAAGCTGTTAGGATCATCATGAAGTACTCAGAGAAAGGAAATGAAGCATCTATGACAATCTTGGAGAACAGGCTACATTTTTAGGGTTAGGGTTAGGGTTAGCCTAAGTGCAGAGTAACAGCCTGCTTCACTCTACCAGCTGTCTTTGGAGCCATAAGACAATGCACACAGCCTGCCTGAAAGTGGCTAACACTGTGTGCTTTTCTACAGTTAGAAAATGTCGGCCCTTGACTCAAAATGAGAATTATGCTATTTTGTAATACTAGATTGTTTTCTCGAGACACTTCATCTGGGGACAGACAAGCTATACTTACAACATACCTTGTTGTGCTTTCTCTACATTGTAATTGGCATCTTGGAGTAGCTTGGCAATCACAGATTCAATATCTTCACCTACATATCCAGCCTGGGTCAAAGTTGTACAGTCACAGATAGCAAAAGGAACATCAAGGCATTTAGCTAAAGTCTGTGCCAGCAGGGTTTTACCTACAAACAAAAAATAGTAACTGTCTTACAATTTTTCTTAAAAAACAAAACAACCCCCCCGAAACCCCAAAACCCAAAAAACCCCAAACCCTAAAGTATATAATGAAACTGAATTGCTACATGTGTTCTCTACTATAATCAGACCTTACTCTATCATTCCTTTTACAAAGTTCCAGATTGATATAATTAATACATTAACTAAAATTTTAGGTATTAGCCCAAAGGGTATTCTAATATCTCAAATTCAGTTTAAGGTCTAACAGTGAACAATAACCATATAGCCGGAGCAATCTTAGATTTTGTTTTGTTTTCTTTTTTTGAGACAGGTTCTCATGCTGTAAACCTGATTGGCCTCAAACTTGTGGCAATCCTCTAGCATCAGCCTCCCAACTGCTAGGATTACATGCAGGCATGAGAGCCAGAATCTACTATTATTACAAGGTATGGGTTATAATATCATCCTCTATTTTTTAAAATGCATAGTAAAGTTTACCAAAATGTTATTTACCTGACCCAGTTGGTCCAAGCAGCAAAATATTACTTTTTTCAAGTTTTATATCATCGTGAGAAGAATCCAATACTTCGCCTCCTCTTTTTTCCTGAGGCATTTGCTGGTTTATCTGCTGTTGCATAGATGCTCCCAAGGCATTGCCGTGTGGGCTGATTCCAGCAATCTGAAGCAACTCTGGGCAAAGAACACAGCGGTTACTAGAGCTGCACCTGAATTTACTTGAAAAATGTTCCATACAATCCTACACCCAGAAATAAGAAGCACTTATTGAAAAACAACTCAAATATTTTCAGCACTGCTTTACCCAAAAAAGAGAATTTCAAATTGACTAGTGGCAAATGCTAATAAATACATGATTATAAAGCAATGAGCTTCAAAGAAAGGAACTAGAAGAGAACTCTCCTCCATAGTTATATCAGTGTGCAAGTGTGCTCTTCAGAGTATCATACCACAGAACATGCTTCAGCTGCCAGCCTTCCCTTGCTACTAAAGAGCTGCATAACCCTGCACATAACAGAAACTTGCTGATTTTGTTCTCTGCCTATAAAACAGCATTATCACCTGTCCTATTAATTTCAAACACATAGATGTTATAAGGACAATCATAATTGATTTTAAAATACTATGTAAAATTAAGGTCTAGCTGTCCATCTTTCTTACTTTCTGTATAGATGAAAGGCTGGACTGTAGACAAAAACAATGAGACCAAGTACTAGAGAACACAAGTGCAGGAAACAGAGGGTGGCAAATCCTGATTTCAAGGGAAGTCGGGACTCTATAGTGGGTGTCCAGGCCAACCAGAGTTACATAAGGAGACAAGAAGGGGGGAGGAGGAGGAGGAAGAGGAAGAAGGGGAGGAACAGGGAACTAGGAAACGAGTTCTAGTCTCAGTTTGGCTTCCTCCTGCTTATGGAAGCATGAAAAGTTGCCTAACTTCAGCTACAACATGAAAATGCTGTGACATTGGCCTTCTCCAGTCTCATCTTCCTGTAAAAATGTTTTTTAGTGTAGCAGGAAACCAAAGGTGGTAAATCTCACTATCAATGTCCTCATCTGAATAACCGATTTTATTGGATATCAACAGGATCCTCCTAGCCCCTTCAACAAACAAAATATTTAACTAGTTTATAAAAACGAATGCCTATTCTTCTTTTTCCTGTTGACTAGAATAACTCAGAGTCTTTAAAGATTTTCCACCTTGGTAAATAACCAAATTGTTCCCAGTTCTTATCAATTAAGGTATCTGTGACTACATTTTGCTTGTATATAATTTTGGATTTTATACATTTTATGTGTATGAATGTTTTGCCTACATATATGTGGACCACGAGTATGCCTGTGTCCTTGGACGTCAAAAAGAGGGGATTAGATTCCCTGCAGCTGGGGTTACAGATGGTTGTGAGCCATCATGTGAGTGCTGGGAAGTGAATGCAGGGCCTCTGCAAAAGCATCAAGTGTTCTATACCACTGAGACATCTCTTCAGGCCCCTGGGTTTCCTTTTAAGCTACTTCTAAGAAATGAGTTAAGGATATCATCGTGCTATCTGGTGACCATTTAATCAAGCCAATAGACAGGATAATAACAGCTCAGCAGTCATCCAGTTATCATTTGTCCTAGTCTATCATCAGTCATCACTTTAATCATCATGTTTACAGCTAAAGGCTAGTCTAGTCTTAAGAATACTAGTGCAATATACACAGAACTTGAGTTGTAAACATCAGAATAGTAATTCACATTATTATTATCCACATTAGGGAATGTGCATGTCTGAATTTAGCTGCTATTGGCAAAATTTTTAATTTCTGAGAAATACAATTAAGAACTGTAGTAAAAAAAAGGTTGTGACTTTGATTTATCTCTGTCCAATAGAAAAAGGTGATTTAGATAATTTTTTTATTTATTTTATTTTGGTTTTTTGAGACAGGGTTTCTCTGTATAGCCCTAGTTGTCCTGGAACTCACTCTGTAGACCAGGCTGGCCTCGAACTCAGAAATCCACCTGCCTCTGCCTCTCAAGTGCTGGGATTAAAGGCATGCTCTACCACGCCCAGCTCTTAGATAAATTTTTTAAATTACAAGAGAAAAATAAATTACAATAAGGCTACATGATACACATGTTTTATTTATTCAGGGAGCTACAGAGGTGGTCTAGCAGGTAAAAGCACTAGCTGGATAATGCGGACAACCTTGAGTTTGATCCCTGGAATGCATGTGAAATCTATCGCCTTTATTGAGAGATGCAGGGCTGGCTTGGTATACACCGTGCAGCAGCAGAAACAAGAAAGATGCTGTATCAACCAAGTGCAGCTCCTGGCAGTTGTCCTCTGACCTCCATGTGTGTGTTGGCTGCATACACAACAAAACAAACTGGCAGTGGTGATGTGGATTACTCTGTTTTATGAGTAGCACCCTAGATTATACTTTGAGGTAGCCCTCCATCTCTGCTTGGCCTCACTCTGTAAGCTGTTCTCTACAATGACAGCTGTGAGCAGAGAGTTCATAGTGATGATCAGTCACATGCAGCTCAACACATCTGTGTCTGTGTCACTAATCACTATAGACTTTCTTATACTAATTTATACTACTTTCACTAGATATCAGCCTAAATTTATTAGTATTGAGAGTTTATGTGCATTCAAACTAGCCTGAGACTTTTGGTGTAGCTCAAAGTGGCCTTAAATTCACTGAGTGCTGGAATTACAAGCATGTACCACCACACTTGGATTAGATCTTATATTCTTCTATATAACTTAATTCTATTGCATTAACTGTATGTCTTTTTTATAAAATCTTTATGTGTATGGGTATTTTGCCTGCATGTATGTCTGTGCACCACTTGCCTGCTTATTGCCTTTGGAGGCCAAAAGGGGAGCTGGATGTCCTAGAACTGGAGTTTCATGTAGTTGTGAGCTGCCAATGCAAAGCAGTCAGTGCTCTTAGCTGCTGAGCTCTCTCTCCAGCTCTACTGAGGGTGTGTCTTAGTTTTACTGAGTCACTTATTGAATATCAGTATTTCCATAAATGTAAAAATAACTTGGTCAAGGTATGGTGGCACACACCTACAACTTCAACACTCTACAATTTCAAGGCCAGCCTTGGCTACACAATTAGATCACTGTATCAAGCACAGACATGCACTCATACACCAGAGACAATATAATTTTCTCTTTAAAAAAATTAAATCTAGCCTGGTGTCAGAGATGCACGTCATTAAATCTAGCACTTAGGAGGTAGGCAGATCTCTGAAGTCCAGGCTAGTCTAGTCTGCAGAGCCAGTTCTAGGACAGCCGGTGCTACCCAGAGAAACCCCGTCTTGAAAAACAGCAACAAAAAATTTTAATTAGACATACGGATTTTTTGTATTAGATTGGTTTCCCTCTATGCTACAACACACATGCTGAGGTTAGAAGGCATGGTGGAAGTCCATTTCCTCCACTGTGTGGAGGAGCCACTATGTGAGTACTGACTGACTTAGTCACCAAGCTGGCATATCAAGTGTCTTTACTCATTTGGCCATGTTGTTGGTCCACAAAAGATAAGGGCCTGGAGAGATGGTTCAAGAGTTAGGAATGCATATTGCTCTTGAACAAAACCTAAGTTTGGTTCCCAGCATCCACAACAGGCAGTTCAAGACAACCTGGAACTCCACCTCCAGAGGATCCAACACCCCTGGCTTTTAGGGATACCTGGTCTCATTTGTTGTTGTTGGTGTGTGTGTGTGTGTGTGTGTGTGTGTGTTTGCTTGCTTGCTTTGAGACAAGGTTTCTCTGTGTAGCCCTGACTGTCCTGAGCTTCATTTTATGTAGACCAGGCTGGCCTGGAACTCAGAGATCTGCTTGCCTCTACCTCTCCAGAGCTAAGATTAAAAGTACGCACCACCCACCACCTTCCCCTGGCAAAATCTTTTTAAAAACTTGTTCCAGCCGGGTGTGGTGGTGCACGCCTTTAATCCTAGCACTCGGGAGGCAGAGGCAGGCGGATTTCTAAGTTTAAGGCCAGCCTGGTCTACAAAGTGACTTCCAGGACAGCCAGGGCTATACAGAGAAACCCTGTCTCGAAAAACCAAAAAAAAAAAAAAAAAAAAAAAAAAAAAAAAAAAAAAAAAAAAAAAAAAAAAAAAAAAAAAAAAAAAAAAAAAAAAAAAAAAAAAAAAAAAAAAAAAAAAAAAAAAAAAAAAAAGAAAGAAAAAAAAGAAAAAGTAAAAAAAAAACAAAAAACAAAAATTGTTCCAAAGTTCCATACTGCATATAAAAGAGACATTTCAATGATGCACAAGAGAGTTAGTAACCCTTCTTGGTAACAAGCAGGCGAGCAGATCACCACTACCACTGAGATGCATCGCTGAGGCAATCTCAGAACCAGAGTCCAGACAGGCCCTGAGGGAGGGAGGCGACTTACTTGTAAATCTGTACTCATCCTCCCGTCTTCTTATTTCTAACTCTAAGAAAGGAGATAAAAAGGGCAATATGAAAGATTATATATGTGTTTAGTTTCGGGCAGCAAGAATGAATGGTTACTTCCTGCCTTCTTCCAAATTCATTTAAAGGATGTACTCAGTTTTCAACTTTGTTTCATAACAAAGTTATGAAACAAATTCTATACAACATCCTTTCTATGTTAAAAAAAAAAAAAAACTGAAACCAAGCTTAATGATGGTTGCTCAGGTAGGAATAGTCACATAGTAGAATTTAAAATTATTAACTGTTAAAACTATTGTCTATTTTAAGAGAATAATAATCTATGCATCATGAATTGAACTTCTTCATACTATAAATGTGAAACTTTTTGCTCTTCTAGCATCTCCTACAATTTAGATATTAATGACTGATATAAAAGAACTAGAAAACAGTTGCTGAATAACAAGATTGTATGCTTTGGCGCTTATAAAAATGAAGGTCCTATGACCACCATTAGGTATGACTTCCACTTTCTAAAAATAAGATCAACTCATATCACCACATAACTACCTTACAAAAAGCTCAAGAAGTGAACACTGTCTTCATTAAAGCAGTTATATTTTTAGTAGCTACTCAAAAGCATTAGCAGAAGTTTCTCAAATTGTATGATAATGACTAAAAGAACCTAAAATGTTGGATTTTAGCTCTAGATCAGAAATCAGGGCTCCCTGGAAAACAAAATTAAAACCTAAATATTTATATTTTATTTGTATTATAATTTATATTTTAAAAAAATCAATTCTATTGCTATAGTTTATTGTCTGCAGTAAACTGACATTGTGTAGTACAATGATATTAGAATCTCAGATTAATAGGAAATATACTGAGAATTACTTACAAATTTGCCCTTAACCTCATATTCTGTAATTGCATCCAACCCCCCACCAGAAAAGTGCTAAATATGCTCTTAAGTTATCACCTCTGACTAGGGCAAATCAAATTCTATATCCTGAACCTAAAAGACAAAAATTAGAGCACTGCAGTGATCTGCCCACAGTAATCAAGCCTTCAAAGCCATTCAACGTCTCCTCCAGCAGTCTTCAAGGTCTTGTTGGCTCTGTGATGCTTGTTATAAAAGGCAAAGGCAAGTGGTGAGGGCCAAGCAGGGTTGCCACAACTGAGCTTCTCACACATTTCCTAATGAGATCTTCAAGAAACACATTTTATGGGGCTGGAGAGATGGCTTAGCGGTTAAGAGCACTGACTGCTCTTCTGGAGGTCCTGAGTTCAAATCCCAGCAACCACAGGGTGGCTCACAACCATCTGTAACAAGACCTGATTTCTTCTTTTGGTGTCTGAAGAGAGCTACAGTGTACTTACATATAATAAATAAATCTTTTTTAACAACAACAGCAAAAAACACATTTTACTTTGTGACTCCCAAGTTTTAAGAAACAATACTTACCTTAACAAAAGTTAATGTACTTTGACATTTTTTATTCTCACCTACTTAATAACAATAACAAAAAGCTACTGGTAAGGCACCAAAATAATCTCATAATCTACTGTGAGATAATTTAAATATTGTACTATGGTAAGAAGATCTTCAAATAAGAGTTACAAATAAAGATTAGGCATAGTAATCTACATTGTGGTCAATTACCAAAAACACTGACCTCTAGGTGTTAATGATGTCTGCTTCTCAACTTCTGCTTGCTGTCTCAGATTAGCTGGAATATTATTATATATTCTCTTATAATGATTATATACGGCAACTGAAAGTACTTTCTTAGCAAACGACTGGCCAACAACATACTTGTCGAGGTAGTTATAAATCTGAAAAGTGATTAGGCATTAACAATTTACTACGAGCCATCATAAAAACAAACACATTTCGAAACTACAAGCTAAACAAATTTTAAGAGTTTCAAATTTGAAAAAAAAAGTTCCCATTAAAAATGAAGTGTCTGGGGCTGGAGAGATGGCTCAGTAGTTAAGAGTGCATGCACTCCTGCAGAAGATTAGCGTTTAGTTCCCAGCACCACAGCTCAGCACTGTTTCTAATTCCACCTCCAGGGAATTTGACTTCCTCTTCTGGCCTGAGCAGGCACCCACTCCCCAAAACACACACAGATACAGACGCATGCACACTCACACCTACAAATAAAAGAGAGAAAAAGAAAGAAATCTTTTAAAAAAGTTATTCATTTACCCAAGCAGCAACTTAAAATTTCCTTCTTCCCTTTTTTGTTGCCTTCAGTGTTCTGCCGGAACCACACCCAACTCACTTTTGTTAATAAAACTTAAAGCTGTTTCACACTTCATATTACCAACGGTTCCTTTCTTCAGTTTGTAATAAAGAAGGAGCTGCACATGGTGCCACATGCTTCTAATTCTACTATGTGGGAGGTAGAAGCAGGAGGATCAAGTTCAAGGCCAGCCTGAGTGACATAGAAACACCCTGTCTCTGTAATAAACACACACACACACACACACACACACACACACACACACACACACACACACACAGAAGCTATTAATGTTGATCAATTCCTGAGAAGTTAAATCACTTATGTATTTTCTAGAACTTTGACCCAATGTCCAAAATCTTCACAAATTAGCAAGGATATAAAACTTACTATTAAATTATTTTACATTACCATTTCTTTTTTTTTTTTTTTTTTTTTTTTTTTTTTTTTTTTTTTTTTTTTTTTTTTTTTTGGTTTTTCGAGACAGGGTTTCTCTGTATAGCCCTGGCTGTCCTGGAACTCACTCTGTAGACCAGGCTGGCCTCGAACTCAGAAATCCGCCTGCCTCTGCCTCCCAAGTGCTGGGATTAAAGGCGTGCGACACCATACCCGGCTACATTACCATTTCTTTAGCCTTAAACTATAGTTGTTTTTTTTTTTTTTTTTCAAATCTTACTCAGTCCTCACATTTTCTATCTCAGCAATACTAAATTTGCCCCAATAGGCATGGAATCAGACACACACAAATACCCTGAACACAGAGGACAAGGAGTCCAAGTGTGCAGACTACCAGTACATGCCAGGACAGGGAACACCGGCCAAGAAGTATTGGCTTCTGGGTTCTCAGAAAAACATCCTGCTGTCAGAGGACCCAGTGCACACTCCATCACTCCTTCACAATACCAACAAGAGTTTATACCAGCAGAGCCATGGCAGCACACATCCCCACACACATACCAAGAGCACATGTATGTGCATATTCACTTCACACATACACAAATTAAATTAAAAATTAAAAATTAAAAACGTATAAAGCGTATTTAGAAAATGTAACAGTATATGCCCACACTACCAGCACTTTAAAGGTGAAGGCTGGAGGATCCCGAGTTCATCTTGAACTACCTGGAAAGTTCAAGGTTACCCCAGGCTACTTGGGACATGGGTCTCAATAAAACGTAACAAAACAACAAAAAAGGTAAACATCTGATGAGCTTATCTAGACGCTGACAGGATTTAACAAATAGGAAGGGCAGCAATAGAATGTCTGCAGGAGAGAAGGCTTCTTTTCTACCTTTTTGGGGGGCGGAGGTGGCTTCTGCTGGAATGCCAACTTCACAGCCTCTGCGGCGGACTCGGGCTCCTTAATTATGCTTTTCTTCGAGTCTGCTTCCGATAGCACAACGAAAAAATGATGGCATTTTTCACACTTAACAAAACGTGTGGAAGCTGAAAAAAAAGAGGTCAAAAGAGGAAAACTTTACAAATAATTTCAATAGTGTTCATCTTAAACCTCACTGTAGGGCTGGGGGTGTGACTCAGTGTCACAGTGCCACAGTGAGTTGACTTTTTGTCCACTGGATGTGGCAGTACATGGCTGTAATCTCGACCCTTGTAAGGCTGAAGTAGAAAGAAAAAAATTCAAGGTCATACTGAGCATAGTCACAGGCCAGCATAAGCCAGAAAGTAAGACCTTGTACCAAAAAACAAAACAAGCAAGGGAAAAAACCCAACAGAAAAACTGGGCCAGCGAGATGGTCAATAGGTCAAGGTATGAGCTTCTAAGCCCAGTTCAATCCTGGAATCCACATGGCAGGAGAGACTGCACTTCCAAAAACTATTTTCTGATCTCTACACATGCACACATATAAATAAATGTATAAAAAGCAGTTAAAACGTTTTATTAATTTCCACTAGATTCTTTTCCTGATCTAATATTCATTAAGAGATCTGGTTGTAATCCAGTTTCCATTTACTAGATATATATTTTTTTAAATATTTATTTATTGTTATACGTAAGTACACTGTAGCTGTCTTCAGACACACCAGAAGAGGGCGTCAGATCCCATTATGGATGATTGTGAGCCATCATGCGGTTGCTGGGATTTGAACCCAGGACCTTCACAAGAGCAGTCTGTGCTCTTAACCACTGAGCCATCTCTCCAGCCCCTAAAGATAATTTTAAACCTTGTTTGAGAATACAGACGAATCATCTACTTTACTGAAATACCTGAATGAACTGTGACAAAGCTATGAATAGATTTTCTATTATTTTTATGAAAACTTTCAGTACTCAAAGTGATTTTAATTGCTAAAAATGTAAGAGATACATTCCCCATAACCACTGGGCAGTGGTGGCGTACGCCTTTAATCCCAGCACTCGGGAGGCAGAGGCAGGCGGATTTCTGAGTTTGAGGCCAGCCTGGCCTACAGAGTGCGTTCCAGGACAGCCAAAGCTACATAGAGAAACCCTGTCTCGAAAAACAAAAACAAAACAAAACATTCCCCCATACCCGCCCCCCACAGGGTTTCTCTGTGTAGTCCCGGCTGTAGACCAGGCTGGTCTACTCTGTAGACCAGGCTGGTCTTGACATTTGGCATAAGAGTGGGGGGCAGAAGAGGATGTCAGATCTCAGGAGCTAGCTACAGGTGGTTTTAAGCCCCCCCCCACCCCCTGACATAGATGCTGGAATCTGCATGTGGATCCTCTGGAAGAATAGCAAGCTCTCTTAACCACTGGGCTGTCTCTCCAGACCTAGTCGCATTTTTAAATACAAGCCAATTTAGAATATATGATGAGAGAAAGGAGAGGTAGGTTAAACCAAACTAAAGATGTATGAAGTAAGTAAATTAACTATGTAAGTTAATTTAGAAAATGTAACTTAGGTTATAGAGGTGGCTTGACGGTTAGGGCTGGCCGGAGCGAGCGGGGTCGAGCAGGGCGAGCAGGGTTGACTGGAACAAGGGGAAAAAAAAAAAAAAAAAGAATGCTTACTGTGCCAGGTGGTGCTGGCACACGCCTTTAATCCCAGTACTCAGGAGGCAGAGGCAATCGGATTTCTGAGTTCGAGACCAGCCTGGTCTACATAGTGAGTTCCAGGACAGCCAGGGCTATACAGAGAAACCCTGTCTCAAAAAAACAAAACAAACAAACAAACAAACAATTCCCAGGGGATCTAAGACTTTCTTCTACTTTCCTGTATACAAGTGTCACACATAAATAAGCCCAAGTAGACATACAATTTTTAAAAATCGTACTCTTAAGTATAATTTTAAAGGGTATCTCAATGCCAGGTGGAGGGTTACCTCCCACTATGAAATGGTCAGGGAGAGCCCAGAAAACCCCAAAATAACACGTGCCATTGCCACTGTTCTTGGATAACCACGAAAACAAGAGGATAATGCTGTAATGCTTAAAAACACAACACACTGGGTTGCAGGACATAGAGAAATCAAGCTGGAACTAACATGAAATCTTCCTCCCTACTGGCTAGCTTTCATAGTGCCAAAAGGTGCTATGTAGGCCACTGGGGTACTTATCACCCTGGCCAAACTGCAAGCTACAATACTGATCTGCTGCCAAGGAACATGTAGCCGCTGGTGCAACAGTGGCTCAAAGGTTATGGTAATAACCAACCTCTTCTGAACTTGACTAAGCCTGTTTCACAGGAAGGAACTCATGCCGGGTACTCTAAACTAGGTCAGAACCCCAGGACTTCAGAGGTCAAAGGTCCTTGGAGTAGGAGAGGTAGAACTTGCTACTTCTGTCTGGTTAAATGGACATGCTGTCATCAACCTTCACAGGGAAGTGCTTCTTTGCGGTGGTCAGCAGTTAAAGGTCAAAGTGCTAAGAACAAATGACTAGTGAGTATTCAGCACTAAGTGAGACACTTACATCAATCCTTTAAATCAATTCTCTCCAGCCCCCAAACAAGGATGGAATAAAAAGGGGCAGAAAGAATGGTGGGAACCAGAAGACGGGGGGAAAAGTGTTGTCTTTAGAACATGACACAGCTACCACTGTACTTATGAATCCACTACAACTTTAGTTACCTGTACAATATAGAGCCAACAAGATAAGTCAACATTTCCAAAGACTAACTAGTTAGGTTAATCCCAGCACTTGGGAGGCAGATGCATAATCTTGCTTTATTACTGTTTCCAAGTAGCTGCGTGTTCTATTATCAAGAAAACATATCCAAGTCATTGTTTGGCTGCTTCTAAAAAGCATGTTCATTGGCTCCTCCTGCTGCCTGCTCCCTCTACCCGTCTCCTTTATTTCCTGAATGTACACTTCATGCTGCACATGCACAGCATTAATAAGGAAAATATTTTTGAAATGGTATTTTTTGTCACTTAATCATGTTATCTGTCCTGTTCTCTTTTCAAAGAAATAGTTAATAGTTCATCTTTATTTGAACTAATGCTTGCATTTATAAAACATTGTTCAAATATAAAATACTGTTTATTCATAAAAATATTATTCCTAGAGTTTCCTATCAAATTTAAGTGTAATTTACACAGTGAGTAGGGGTGTATTACAGTTCTCTTCTTGGTGATGTTCCTTTACTGATAAATGCAATAGCTTAACTACTTCCCCTCTTTTTTTTGGTATCCTTTAACACAAATTTTTCCAGTTTTTTTTTTAAACATATGAGTCACAGAGAAATAAGCCAAGTTACTTATTTTTTTAAAAGTTATTTTTTTAAGATTCATTTTACTTTGAGAATAATTTTTAAAAAATATTTTATGTGTATGGGTATTTGGCCTGCATATTTGTCTGCATTACATGTGTGCAGTCCTCACAGAGCCTTTAGAGGGCATTGGATCTCCCAGAACTCAATGTTACAGACATTTGTGGAAAGAGATTAAACAGCACCATGTCTCATCTGTACTTGATACTGAAGGGCAGCTTAAATTTAACTTCAATACTGGATTTGTAATCTGAGTTTATAATGAAGCAGGTTTGGTATATACTCAAATTCAATGACTCAGTTTTATTTATTGAAATACTATGGAGGTGACATGAATTTATAAGGCATAATTTTTAACTTAAATGTAGGTACTGGGAAATAGACTCTGGATGAGTCTAGAGAAACAGTGCCTGGCTAGAAAGCTAGCCAGTAGGGAGGAAGATTTCATGTTAGTTCCAGCTTGATTTCTCTATGTCCTGCAACCTAGTTGTGCTCCACTACGCCCAGATTTTTTTTTTTTTTTTAAGATTTATTTATTTAGCCAGGTGTGGTGGCCCATGCCTTTAATCCCAGCACTTGGGAGGTAGAGGCAGGTGGATTTCTGAGTTCGAGGCCAGCCTGGTCTACAGAGTGAGTTCCAGGATAGCCAAGGCTACACAGAGAAACTGTCTCAAAAACAAACAAAAAAAGATTTATTTATTTTATGTATATGAGTACACTATAGCTGTACAGATGGTTGTGAGCCAACATGTGGTTGCTGGGAATTGAACTCAGGTCCTCTGCTCGCTCCAGCGCAAAGATTTATTATTATATGTAAGTACACTGTAGCTGTCCTCAGACACCCCAGAAGAGGGCATCAGATCTCATTACAGATGGTTGTGAGCCACCATGTGGTTGCTGGGATTTTTATTCAGAACCTTCAGAAGAGGAGTCAGTGTTCTTCACCACTGAGCCATCTCTCCAGCCCAATATATTTGTTTCTTGATTTTTGTTGTGCTTTGTTTTCTTTTTTGTTTTTTTGATTTTTCGAGACAGGATTTCTCTGTATAGCCCTGGCTGTCCTGGAACTCACTCTGTAGACCAGGCTGGCCTCGAACTCAGAAATCCGCCTGCCTCTGCCTCCCAAGTGCTGTTATTAACGGCATGTGCCACCATAGCCTGGTGATTTTTTTTTTAAAGAACTTTTAAAAATGTTTTGTGGGTAGAAAGATAGGAAGAATCTGAGAGGAACTGGGGGAGGAGAACAAATTTGATGGAATTAATTTTAATTAAGGGAAAAAAGTTATTCTAGAAGCTGGAGAACTGGCTCAGTGAACATAATCTCTTATAGTGGAACTGACATTGCTCACACAACCCATGTCAGGAGGGCTCCCAACCAGGAGATCCAACACCTGTGTTCTCTGTGAGCACTTGTTGTCAGGCATTACCCACACAGAGAAACATATACACCTATACATTGTTAAGATAAAATGCTAAGGGCTGGAGAGACGAGTCAATGGCTAAGAGCACTGCCTGCTCTTCTAGAGGACCCAAGTTCCATTCTCCAGCACCCACATGGTACCTCACAAATGTCTTTAACTCTTGAGTTCTGGGGGATCCATGCCCTCTTCAGGCTTTTGTGGGGACTACACACAGACAAACATGCAAAATATCCATACACAAAGTAATTTTTAAAAATTATTCTCAAAATATAAAATGAACCTTCAAAAAAACTTTAAAAAGATATTCTATGAAAACAATAAAGCATACACACGTGCACAGATATACACACACACACATTCTGGATGATCTAGGAGCAAACTTTAAATGACAAGAGAACTGACTTGTGCATGCTGTATTTACTAATCTCTTATAAACGCTAAAAGAAAAAAAATTCAAGCCATCAAATTCAAAAATTAACACAAGTTCAAATATGTAACCACCATTTCCCATTGAAGAGAGAACAGTGAGCGCCTTTATTCTCTAATGAGGTACAAGTTCACAGCTGTTACTGATGGTAAACAGGGCAAGGATTAAAGGGCAGAGATGCCTCTTGTCTAGTTCAGGCTGTATGACAGGAAAAGCTGGCTTGAAAACAGAAGACCAAAATATTTCTCTAAGGAAATTAGGTCAAAGGGAAAGAGATTAAACAGCACCATGTCTCATCTGTACTTGATACTGAAGGGCAGCTTAAATTTAACTTCAATACTGGATTTGTAATCTGAGTTTATGATGAAGCAGGTTTGGTATATGCTCAAATTCAATGACTCAGTTTTATTTATTGAAATACTATAGAGGTGACATGAATTTATAAGGCATAATTTTTAACTTAAAAATACCCTAAAGTGGGCCACACACTTCCATGGACTGAAGGCCTGGGTGGAGCAAAAGGGGGAAAAGTGGGCCAGTGAGGTGACCCAGAGGGTAAAAGTGCATGTTGCCAAGACTGATGACCGGAGTTTGATTCCTGGGAGCTACGTAAAAGTGGAGATACCCACCTCCTTTCAAATTGTCCGAGACACACACACACACACACACACACACACACACACACACAGAGAGAGAGAGAGAGAGAGAGAGAGAGAGAGAGAGAATGTAATATAATGAAAACTTTTATGAGAAGGAAAGAGAGAAAGTCAGTAGGCTGCTGGCACTCCCTTTCTGTTTCTGGGCCATGAAGTGATTGGTTCTTTTCCACATTCCCAATGGCATCGTGTTCTTGTCCAAATACACAAGGCCAAGTAATGTTCTGAAACTATGAGCCAAAATAAATACTTCCTCTTTTTAAGTTGTTCTGTCAGCACTGC
>CACVCL010032259.1:0-19026 GCA_902729485.2 Mus minutoides | reverse complement strand
AGGTGTGTGATGAATGTGTGTCTGTGTGACTGCAGGTGTGTATGTGTGTATGAGTGTGTGTTTGTGACTGTAGGTGTGTGTCTATTTGTGTATAATTGCAGGTGTGGGATATAGGAGTGTGAGTGTGTGTGTGTGTGTGTGTGTGTGCATGCATCTATGTGACTGCACGTGTTTGCATACTATAGTAGGTGTAGAGATCATAGAACAAGTTCAAGAAGTGATTCTCTTTCCAGCAAAAGCAGTTGGAATTGTCAGTGCTCTTACTTCCATTTCAACAAGCCATCCCCCCAACTTTTGCTCCAATTGTCAGGTTTGTGCAGCAAGTACTTTTACCTAATGAGTCATCTCACCATCCCAAAGCAATTGCTTACAACCATAAAATAATGGGGGAGGCTTAAATCTAGACTATATGCACATTCCAAAAGAATAAATAAAGCCACTTACCTGGGGAGAAAGATGGGGAAGATGCTTGCTTATACCCTGGACACCTAAATGTCTTTACATTGCCATAGACTTTTGATGTGTCCATTGTAGACAGGAGATGGAAACTGTGAACAGTGACAAATTCTAAGTTCTGAGAAGCAAAATTAACAAAAGGAAGTCTGCTGTGGACACTCTGCTGTCTGTGTCCACACCCGCCCACACTTGCAACTGAGGGTTTCTCTGTAGTTGCTGAACTTGGTTTCCATTATGCCCACACAGATTAAATAATTTTATCTTTGAAACAGAAGATATAACACATGATGTACTCTGGATGGTTTTATTTCCTTCTTTAACTATCACAAGTGAAAAAGAAGAAAAGCAAGGATTTCCTTAAAGATGCTTCTGTGGTCAGAGTGGAATTGAACCAGGTGTTCACAATCACCTGATAATGGCAGCAGTCTGCTGGCTGTGAGTTCTAGGAGACAGGGGTGTGTACAGACAACTTGGGACTCACACTCATTTCCCATGACCAGGATGATTACAAAGTGAGCAGAAGCCTGTGTGAGGGGCCTCACAGCTCACTTAAGATGCAGTGACATGTGCTCAGCTGTCACTGTTTGTTGACAGTCATTTCCCTCAATACCAGGCACAGGAATCTGCCTTATGATTCATCATAACTGAAGATTTGAGCAAATGTGCAAGATTTCTCCGAGGTGTAAGTTCTGAAGCCATCTGTGACTACTAGGAATTCACAATAGCTCTGCTCAGGATAGGAGACTGAGGTATTATGGTTTGTGGTATACATGCTTACAAACACCTCTATGCTACAAAGTGTGAACTAACTGGAACAAGAACAACCACAGACAAGACTCATTTGTCCATGTGAGTGTGAAGCAAACTGAGCACTTGCTGGTAACAGAATATCAGGAGTATCACCAGCTACTGCACAGTAATGTAGCCACTGTTACACAGATAAAAAGAAAGTCATCCTGACAATGCACTCCTGGAGAATTTAGTTAATGGGCTAATGGTGTCCTTACATTAGTTGATTGCCAGAGGTGGGAGGATTATATATATATAATTTCTGAGATATATATATATATATATATATATATATATATATATATATATATATATATATATATATCAGAATTACCTTGATCTTGTCACAGTAAAACATATGGAGAGAGAGACAGAGAGAGACATACAGACAGACAGAGAAAGACAGAGACAGAGAGAGAGAGAGAGAGAGAGAGAGGCATGAAGATAGACCATGGGTGAAAGAGATTATGATGTGATGTTACATACAAATAAGGAGATATTGAATCAAAGTCAAGTGTTGAGTGATTGTAAGTTATCCAGGGTTTTAGAGTATGGCAATAGTAAAAGTTCTACTGAGTGTTTCAAGAAAAAATAAACACAAGCTTTTAACTAGAAACCTCTTTTTGTATCAAACCCTTCCAGATTAGTAATGGAACTTAGGATGTATAAAACAACAGAGTAAACGTAAGTAATAGTACTCTTAAATGTGAAAAGGAACATGATAAACAAATAATTTTATGCAAGAAGTTGAAAACATGAGCCAGAAAGTGGCAGCCATGAGTTAAGGTCATTGCTTCAGGCTCAAAATGCAAAGCGGTAAGTGTCATGAGCAGAATGGCTCACCAGGAAGCTACAAGAGCTTTTTACTCACCAGATGATATTATAGATGCTGGATGCTGGGAAGTGCTTGCTGATGGGGGACTGAAATAGCTATCTCCTGAGAGGTTCTCCCAGAGCCTGACAAATAGAGGCAGATACTTATACCAAACTATTGGACTGAATGCAGAGTCCCAGATGGAGGAGTTGGAAAGGGGCTGAAGGGGCTGAGGGATTTTGCAGCCCCTTGCAGGGAGCAACAGTGTCAACTGGCAAGATCCCCTCTCCCAGGGCTCCTGGCGACTGGACCACCAACCAAAGAGTACACATGGAGGGAGCCATGGCTCCAGCCGAATATGTAGCAGAGGATGGCCTTGTTGGACATCAGTGGGAAGTGTGGCCCTTGAGCCTGAGGGTGTTCAATGCCCAGTGTAGGAGAATGCTAGGGCAGGAAGATGAGAATGGGTGAGTGGGTGGCAGAATACCCTCATAGGTGCAGGGGAAGGGTGATGGGAAGGGGGTTCCAAATGGAAAACTGAAAGGGGGAAAGCAACTGAAATGTAAATAAAGAAAATATCCAATGTAGCCCTCCAGCAGCCATAGAGAACTGGGTTTACCTGAAAGGGGGGCTGGGAATGAAAAGGACAAGGTCTGGGGATGAGAGAAGGATGAAGTTAAGACAAGGTTCTGATCAAGGCTCCAAGTTTAATAGTCATCACTGTATATAGGGAGAGCCCACAGACTCATTCTTTTTTTCAGCTGGATTATGTTGCAAAGCAAGCTCAGCAGGCAGTTTATTCTTCTAAGTTCCAGTAGGAAGCTGCAGGTACAGCAAGGCAGATGACTCCACCTGGGTCCTTAAGCCCATTGTGGCAAGCACTCAAGCTCTGTTCAGCCTGATCAAGGCTGGGGAAGGACACAATCCAATTAAAAAAAAAAAAGATTAAAAAAAAAAAGATAAAGAACAATGCCCAGTGTTTCAAATGAGAAATTCAATCATTTCCAAAAAAATTGTGGCCATGCTAATAAAAGCCTCAGAGATCAAAATGTCGAGTGCATTAACTGAAAAATATGGTACCTTCCACCAGAGAAGTGTACAAGCCATCTCTTACAAGAATGGGTTTTTGAAAAGAATACTTTTGTTTTCCCAGGGTTGGCAGATATGGCAAGGGATATCATTGGACTAAGTGTTGTAGGTTTAAGAGGTATATGCAAGGAAGCTTCTTGACATCTAGAAATGAGGGACCTGGAAGCTCAAGGCCTCACAATGAAAGTGTGAGAACAGTTGAAAGAGACCAGGTAATAGAAAAACAAAAACAAAAACAAACCTTAACCACTGATCTGAAACAGCATTCAATTCATTGAAAATGTCTGTTTATAATTTCATGCTAAAATATAGTACACTTGATATCTTAAAACATGAAGGATGAACTGTAGTGAGAATTGTATTTTCTTTAAAAACATGGAAATGTTATATGAATATGTTTTTGTTTTAATCCCAGGTGTAGAATATGGGGCTGCTTCAGATTGTCCACAGCAGCTGACTATGATTTGCCTCATGCTCTAGCAGGGATGTGATATTACCAGCTAAAGGCAGCTTACATTTGGAATTCTGAGGACTCCTGGAAAGGTATAAGATGCCAGAGCTACAAGAGATGGGGGCTATACTGCTCCCTCTGCTCTCGCTGATGTTGTTTGCTTGCTTGTTGAAGATATCCTGATGAAAAGGATCAAACTCACCTCAAGGAACTTGATACCCCTGATCAGTCTAACAATATCAACACTCCCTTTCCCCTCTAACCATTTTCTCTCCTAACTAATGTTGGGGGGTTGTGTTAGTGGCAATTTAAAATGAGGATGTTACAGTTTTCTCTTACCCAGCTAGCTCTCAAATAGTTAGGATTGGACTATTGGTCTTTTTTATTTATCAAGCTTTAAGGGCACAGTAACTGAGCAGATATTATTCTATTTTACTGGTCTATGCTAATCTGGCTACCTCCAGCCAAAATTCTCAAGATATTACATTTTATGGCTTTTCCTGCTTCAGATATTTTTCTAATGCTCTCTCATGAATTCTCTCTGTGCTTAATCCCCTACTTCCGTTCTCTCCTGCTCTTTCCCCTGGCTGGCAAGAAGTCCCACCCTATTCTCTCTCCCCTCAGTCATTGGCTGTTTAAGCTCTCTTTCTTGACACATCAGGGAACAATTGGGGAGCTGGTGTTTACGCAAGATTGAGACAGGACATTCTCTGAATAAGGACTGTACCCAGATATAGGGGAGACAGAAATCAGCATTTAAATCCTCAAACAGCACAGAATTGTTGTGGATATCCCTGGGGCTAATTATATTTGATGTTAATTCCATTCTCCTGCAAGGGGCTTCGAACAAGGAATGAGTCAGCATTCAGGTAATTTCCTGTAAACCTGTTTCCCACCTTAATTTGTAAAATAAAGGAGAGCTGATGATTGGGCAGACAAAGGGAAGGTAGAGCAGAAGAAGGAGAGAAAAGAAGGAGACAATGGAGGAGGGAGATGACACAGAGGAGGAGGAAGAAGAAGAAAAGCAGAGCAGAAGCACTTGGCCTGGAGAAACCCCAAGTTCTGAGGGGTCTCATAGATGTGGAAGATGGTAGTGTAGTGGTAGATCTGCCCAATCTAGGCACACAACATGTAATCATATTAACTGAGTTGTGTTTTCATTGCCAGGGCATATTTGGGTTGGAGATTTACTGCAACACAGTGTCACCACAGAGAGGGTAATTTTCAATGAGACAAAACAAAGGGCATAGATGAGATGTTCTGGTTTGCTTGCAGACACCTGAGAACTGTTTCTGTTTTGTGATACGTGAGTTACCCGTGGGCATATCCCAAGTTCAGAGCCCAAGATAATAGCAGTCACAGACCATAGACAGATAGTAGGGAGAGGAAGGCAAGAAAAGATTTTTGAGAAATAAAATAACCTCAATCTGAGGAAAAATTACCTTAAATGAAGAGCCCATGTGAAGACTAAGAGAGGTGAATGGTTTTTTCAGATGCTCAAATTATAGTGAAAAAAATCAATTTATGCTGATACACAGAAACACCAAAAAATGGTGCAACCAAAGAAAGAAAAGAAATATTTCTTAAAGTAAAGCATCACAGATATATAAGCTGCTTGGGTAATAATTTTATTTCCTTTTTATCTTTTGGATATAATTATGGTGTGTGTGTGCATATGAGTATGTGTGTTCTCATGTGTGTATGTACATATCAGTACATATGTGTACATGTAGAGGCAAGGATTTGATATCAGGTACCTTCTTTGATCATGCTCTATTTTATTTACTGAGGCAGGATCTCTTAATCAACCTATGTAAGACTCTGGAGAGCCTTAGCTTAGCGGGGACTCCCTAAGTGAACGATACAGAGCCGGTAATCAATGCAGAAAGTAAGAGGAATTTATTGTTCCAACATGTTGGGATTGCCCTGCACATGAAGAAAGAGAATGACCATGTATAGCCCATCCAGTGAGCCTTTATACAGTTCTCCAGGTGGCAGCCATTAGGCACAATGTGATTGGCAGAACAGTGTGACTTTTAAACCGATTGGTCTATAGGGAAAGAGGTGGGTGGCCAAAAGTCTCAGAATGTGTCTATGAGCTCTGGTGGTCAGTCCTTCCTCCCTGTGGTCTGAGGGATGTAATTATCCCCTCCCTTCCAGAGGGGAGGGCTGCCTATGTTCTTTATAACCTTTCACTTCCAGGAGGGGAGAGGTCCAGTGGAATTATCTAAAGTTCCTGAGCTGACCTCTTTACCCAGAGATCATTGATTCCATTAGTCTAGTTAGCCAGCTTGCTCCAGGGATCCTTGCTTGAACCTCCCAAGCAATGGGGTTGTAGGTGGGCTACCATACCTTCCAGGCCTTTACCCACATGCTTGCAATCTGAAGTCTGATCTCACTGTTCACATAGCAGGTGACTGACCATCTCTATTCCCTTACAAAAGAGTTTTAAAACTTGTCATAAAGATGTTCATGAACAACACAGAGAACAACTATAGGAATGCAATGGATACATTGTAACAATAAAGTAGAAACTGAGAACAATACCAAATAGAATTTCTATAATAAAAAATGTAGTAACTAAACTGAAAAATATGTTAGTTTTAAAGAAGGATGCAAGTAAGGCGGTGGGAATAAAAAGAGGTAGAGAGTGGACTAACCAAAACTAAATGTATGTGAAAGCCTTATGGAAAACCAATCATTTGCAAGCTAATTTAAAATTTATATTTTTAAAATTAGTTTGAACTGACTGATCCTGCATGGGTAGACAATGCTACTCCCAGAAGATGTGGTTTATTATATCAGTATCTCACTTCCAGGCATGTCAGGCATACCCAGAAGTCTCCATAACTACACAGCCTGTCACCATTGGACTTGATTGATTGTCTACCATCATAATATGGCAAACCCCTATTGCTGAAGATACCACATGATACCACATATTTTTCAGGACAAAAGGAAAACAATCTAGAATTGACTAGGAAACCTCCAAGCTACAAGTATGCTTTCATAATGCAGAAATGCGATAATCACAAGCTGCTGATGAAAAAGCCATCAATGGTTTGGCCCTACAACATCAATTACCCACACAAGATGATCATAGCCTCAATGCTGCTATGAAGATTACAGGGCTAAACAATCAATTTCCTATTGGATTTCAGGGGGCTTACTCCACAAAAGAAAATTCATGCCTTATGTTGTGAAAGGGTTTTAACCCATGGCTATAGAGGTCATAGGCCCTGAGGTGGTTTGAGTAGGATTGGCCCCCTGGGATCATGTGTTTGAAGGCTTAACACAAACGAAGTGGTGTGCAAATAAGAAGGTGTGGCCTTGTTGGAGAAAGGATTTGTGGACAGGATTTGTGGACAGGATTTGTGGTCTCATATGCTCAGGCTACACCCAATGTGGTATGGTACTCAGTCTCCTACTCTCACCTGTAGATCAAGATGTAGAACTCTCAGCTCATCCTCCAGCATCATGTCTGCCTTTATGCCACCATGTCTTCTGCCATGGCAATAATGGACTAAACCTCTGAGACTGTAAGCCAGCTCCAATTAAACGTTTTCTTTTATAAGAGTTGCCTTGGTCATGGTGTCTCTTCACAGACATGAAACCCTAATTAAGACCGGCTCTAAGAAGGAACCCACTATTATTTTTTTAGATTACCAGCCACATTGTCAAGGACTGCCTTCTAAATATCCACGTTTATACCCATAGATTAATGCTGGCTTCCACTTTGGTCTGAGAAGCTTCCTTTTGCAGTGGGCCCAGGCTAAGTGATTCTTCAGTGGCTACTGTAGTATTTCCTGATGAAAACATCCTCCAAATTTTTGGAGTTATAGGCTAAAACTGAGGAAATGTTATAATGTATTTCTTTCCTGGAAAATCTAGGGATCCAGGGTTAAAGCTGTTGGGCAGACATGCTTAGTGTCAGCCTCACCCTCAGGCACAGAATCCATGCAGGGAGCTCACTTAGGAGGTAAGAAACCAGACTCCTGCTGGCCAGGACAGAATCAAAGTTGTTTCCTGTTTCAATGAGAATCAGAACTGTCCACCTTTGGGGCCTCTACTTCTAACTCTGCTTGACCTATTTTGTCTCCTGCCTTAACAGCATAAGCTTTGATTCTGTGTCTCCTGCCTTAACAGCTTAAGCTTTGAGTCTCCTGTCTCAGCTTTTTCTTACTTTAAACTGAGGCTCACTGCCATCTTGGAATTTGTTTGAAAATTAGCAAATGAAGTAGTAAATGTCAGCTGGAGCCCCCCTCCCTTGTTTTGTTTTTGTTTTTGTTTTTTTTGTTTGTTTGTTGTTTTGTTTTGTTTTTAGACAGGGTTTCTCTGTGTAGCCCTAGCTGTCCTGGAACTGACTTTGTATACCAGGCTGGCCTCAAACTCAGAAATCCACCTGCCTCTGCCTCCCAAGTGCTAGGATTAAACGCGCGCACCACCACAGCTCAGCCCCCCTTGGTTTTTTGAGACAGGCTTTTTCTGTGTAGCTGTGGCTATCCTGGAATTCAATTCATAGACCAGGCTAGCCTGAACTCAGAGATCCACCTTCTTCTGCCTCTTGAGTTCCGAGTTGAAATGCATGTGCCACCATGCCCAACTAGAGACTTTTTTATTCAATAAAATTAGCTCATTTCTTCCATATTTCCATGAATTTTGAGAATATGTATAATCACATTCACACCAAGGTATAGACCCAGAACCCACCCCAGGACCCCAGGACTTTCTGTAGACACTCCTTTCCTCTATACCCAGCCCATGGCACCCTTCTCTTTCTGCTCTTACACACTTGCTTTTCAAGAGCATCATGGGCTGGATCCCTGCAGTAGTAATGCATCTGAGAGTCACACACAGTGCACTCAATAGCTGTGTGTCAAATATCAACACAGCTGGATACAGTAGGAGATTCCAGGGCAGGAGAGATGTGAGATGTGAGCTGGGATTGCACAGGATGCATCTCAAACCCTAAAAGAAAGGCAGTGTTACAAATAGGCCAGGGAAAACTAACAGGAAACTGGTGGGTAAAGTGTGAGCAGAACGAGAACAGGATGCTGGCAGTTAGAATTTCCCAGCAGAAAACCACTGCTCTGTGGTCAGATTCTCTAACTAAGCTGCAAGGAGATGTGAAGGCATACATTTTTTGCAACCTACTTTTAATAAGTTATCAACCTCTCCTCTAGCCCACCACCCAGCAGAGGTAGTAGAAGAGAGAGATATTAGGATATGGGGGAAGTAGACCTTCTTTGGGGGCAAGCTTGATCTTCTTTGTCAGCAGTTCAGTCCTGTAGCAAACTTCAAATAAGGTTCAGCAGCTGCAGACCAGTTCTCTAGGCAGGCAGACACCAGGCATGAACTAGGAGCAAATGTTCAGTCCTGTCAGCAAGCAGACACCAGGCAGCTGTAGTTCAATCCTGAAGAAACAGCCAGGCTCACTAACTGGCCTGAGGTAAAGCCACAAAAGCAGCAAGGTACTGCAGGAACCTCACCAGCAGTTCTTGGGTGAGCGTCTCTCAGTGGCAGTGTTACCACAAGTTGAGGTCAACAACCCTATGTAAGGTAAACCAATACATGCATGTCTTTAGTGAAGAAGAGCCAGGCAGAGCAAACTGAACCAATGCTCAGTGCTTATCTCCCACTGTCTGTGGGCTCATATTTATACTCCTTCATCCCAGGTTTTTTCATGTGTTTACTAAATCAAAACATCCTTTTACCTGCGTCTGCTTCAGGGAAATATTCTTTCCCGTGTTTGCTTTAGCAATACATCCTTTCAACACTGTGTGCCAACAAAACATCATTTGATAAACTAACTTTCCAAAGAAACTAGGAATTTCCACTTCAGGGGTGAGTGAGTTTTTGTTATCGTTTTGATTTGGGTGGGGACAGTGATGGTGATGGTGATGGTGATGGTGATGGTGATGGTGATGGTGAGGTCACACATGTGCCTGACCCACATTTAGAAGTGAGAGGACAACTATATGTAGTTGTTTCTCTGTTTCCACTTTTGTGTGGATCCCAGGAACTGAACTCAGGTCACCAGGCTTAAATAGCAAGTACCTTTACCCACAGAGCTGTCTTGCTGGCCCAAGGACAACTGAGATGGCAGAGAAATGCTTTAAGGATAACGTGAGATGACCAGCTAATCCTAGTTTGGGGACCTCTGGAAACAGAAAGCTGAGGAAAATATAATCAGCAGAAGATATGGACAGATACAAGCATGACATCCAGTTTCCCTTTTCAATCCTTTTCCCTAGACCTAAGTAATGTTGGTTTGCTCTGTCTCAAGCTCAGGGATATTTGAGTTTTTGCAAAATACAAGGTTTAATTCACAACGCTGCTATAAACACAGGCAGGTTTTTTTTTAAGTAAATACAGTCAATTACCTTCTAAAGAGGAGGACCAGGGCTTATAGTCAAAGTAATCTCCTTTTTCAAAAAATCCTAACTGCTTTTCTCTATCTCACCCTATGCTTAGTAACATTGAGCATGTTTAATGTATGTATTTACTATGCATGTGCCTTTTTTGTTCAATTTTTGGATCATTTTTTAAAATGAATAAGTGTTTATAAGGTGTATACACTTTATTAGGTGTGTTTGCATGTGCACTGTAGAGTGGCCGAAGTGGACAGTTCTTAGGTAGAGACAGGATAATATCTTTTCTGCATAGGATGCTAAGACCATTGTTTCCCATCTTGAAGCATCCCAAGGTTATAAGCTCAAACCTCATCCAGTGTACAACTGAATCAAAATGGATCACAAACACAACGTGAAGCATATAAACTTAAATCTGCTAGAAAAGTTAAGAAATAAATTTCTGAATGAGAGCTTGACTTAGGCAAAGATTTGGGGGGGTTACAATACCAAAAGCTTTACCTATGTACCAAAAATACATTGAGTTTAGTGTAATGAAAACTCCTTCCTCTGGTCTCTGAATAAGAATAAAAAGATAAAAAATGATCTAGCAGAGTCTCTCTCTCTCTCTCTCTCTCTCTCTGTCTCTCTCTCTGTCTGTCTGTCTGTCTCTCTCTCTCTCTCTTCCTCTCTCTCTCCCCCCCCTCAAAGAAATTTTACCTAAAATATAATGAGTGTGTTTAAACACCCAATGGTAGGGTCTACATAACTGTCTCAGAGGTTAAGAGTATATGTTACTCTCCCAACAACTGGTTATGAACATGTTTCATTATGTATAATTGTGTATTTGGCAGTGGTGCAAGAGCTGCTATCCTTATACATGAGTTTCCATTTGGCAATTGCTAACATTGAAAATGCAAACAATATTGTGCATTGATATTGTGCCCTGTAGCATTGTAAACTCATTCATTGCTTTTGGAGCTCTTTAATAGACTCCTTAGAACTCTCTATAGAGATACATCCATGTTGTCTGAACATGCTTATCACTCTCTATGAGGCATGACTGTTATTTCTTTTTCTTGCCCTATTGTCCTGGCTAGGACCCTCAGAGTCACACAAGTAGGGTGAACAAACATTGTTGCTTTACTCTGGGTCACTGGGCAGAAAACATTCATGCTCTCTGTAGTTGGCTTCTTGTTTTGGTTAATCGTAGATACTGCTTGTCAGGTTGAAGAACTCCCTTTAATTCCTAACATGTTGAGAGTTGTTGCTGGGGTTTTATGTTTGATTTTGCACATGTTTTTGCTGAATTTACTGAAATGCTCATTTTTATTTTCTTATTTTGTTACTAGGTTGAAGTACATTTAGTTAGTTCATTATATTAGATAAGAGACAAATATATAGATACATAAAGAGATGGTGAATGATAGATAAGCAGATATAAACATAGACACATAGACAGATATACAGGTATATATATAGATAGAACATGGTATAATATTGAACTTTGGCACTTCAAACTCAATATTTAGCCAAGAATAGCCTTGAGCCCATGACTCATCTGCCTCTGTCTCCAATGTTGGATAATGGTGGTATGTGGCGCCACATGTCACATAGTGATATGGGTTGGGTTTTTTTTTTTCATGATCACTATGATCCCTCCTTTCATTAACATTATGATCCCTTCAGTCCTAACCAAGTCTATTCTTAAGAAACTGAATCTATTGGTAACAAAAACTTTGTTGTTGTTATTTATTCTTGTCAAGTGTGACCCTCACTCTTTCTATTTCTAGCTCTTTCGCTGTCTCTATTTCAAGGAAGACTTCATTACATGAAATTCTGTTGCTGTTTCCTCTGTGCTTCTGTGAGCTGATAACATCACTATGGACTGGGGCTTTCAGTAAAGGGGGTTTGCACCAGGGAAGCACAAGACAAATCTTTGTATGATTCTGGGATAAATTTATCTTTTTCTCAAAAATGTTTTTGAGATTGATGTTCTCATTAACTTTTCAGGTAAAAATGCTCCAAGGAAAATGTCTCAGAATTGTCTCTCCTGAGTCTCCTACTAAGCTTCACTGCTGCTGTGGAGTGATCATGGTCCTCACTGTAGCTGTATTGCTCTTTCTGTTGCTTTGATAGGTAAGTGACTTATACTCCAAATCCTGAACCACTCTGTCCACATTCACATTGTCAGTTATACTTACTGACCACTGTGACTCAGGCATTGTGGGAAGGACTCTAGAGAAAACATACTGGAAGTTCCTGTTCTCTGGGTACTTAGGGTCCAGCAGGAAGATGGACTGTGGTGTGCACAGGAGACCAGGTTCAGCATCCCTGGGAAGACGACATCCAGCAGGCTCTACACAGAGATGCAGAAGACATATGTCTGTCCACCTGGGGGAACTGTCCAAGGCCGAGAACAAAGAGAGAAAAAACGCCAAGGAGGAACCTTAAGAAGGATGCTACAGCTTAAGGGAAGTAAGGACAGTGAAGAGGTATATGATTGGGAAGGGACAGAGCCCCAATGACACGTGGTTTAAATTAATATCTTCAACCATGGTCTGAAAATACTAAATAGACAGTTCTAGAATATGTGATTTCAAAGCTTTCAGTTGTGGGTTGTTCTGAATAACATGATAAAATCTTGTGCATCTTTTCTAGATGTAGCTAGAGTAAATATACCTTGATATTGTTTTATAAAATCAACTTTAACTACATCAATAAATAATACACAAGTCTAAGCACAGACAAATATTGCCAATAAGACTTAGTCAGTATAATGTAAACTATTAACTAGTTCTATTATTAGTTACTAATATTATAGACTATTGTGAGCTAGGATGAGTGTCCATTCTTTTTATCTGAAACCTTCCAGAACTAGTTAACAGTTTATGTTATACTGTCTAAGTCTTGTTGGCAATGTTCGTCTGGGCAATATTCATGTAAAAATTGGTTCTGGATCACATACCAAAAAAGTTCAGATTGTCCTTTTATATATAAGCCTGAATCATGATAAGCTTAGTAGTCCCAGTCAAAAGGTTTCTTCATATGCAAAATGGGTCTAAGAATGACAATATTACTGGTAAGCTTATTCATGAATATGTTTTACCAGCGCCAGCAAATGTGGTACTGTGCTCTTCCACTACTGCAGCATGGAGATGAAAATGGAAAAGCAACCATAGTGTTCACTAGACCATAACCTCTGAGTGACACTGCTGCCACCCATAGGTGACAGCTGTTCAAAACATCTTCTCACAGTCAATGGAATTCACTACTTCTTAAAGGAAATGAAATTTTAATTTTGCTATTTTTCTGGCTAGCGAAAAAGGACATGTCTATCATGAAGGACAGCACTGGAGAGACCTGGCACCCAGTTGCTTCGTGGTCACAGTGTTCCCTTTCATCAGTGTTGTTTAGAAGCAATTATTGCTAACCTTTGGGTGATATGCAAAGCCATATTATAAGCCCTCAGCTCCTGAGGCAGGAGCAGGAAGATCTCTGTGAGTTAGAGGCCAGCCTAGTCTGCATAGGGAGTTCCAGGCCAGCCAGGACTACATACAGAGACTGTCTTCAAAAATGGATATCACAGCAGAAACAAAACAAAACAAAACAAAACAAAACAAAACAAAACATAGTTGTATACTAGTGCTAGTCTTAAAAACAAAATCCTACTGAGGGGTGGAGAGATGACTAAGCAGCTAAGAGGTTGTTCTTTCAGAGGACCAAGGTGTGGTTCCCAACACCTTACAGTTGCTAGCAACCATCCATAAGTTCCAGGGGACCCAATGCCCTATTATGACCACTGTAGGCACCGGGTATGCACATGATACACATGCATTCATGTAGGCAAACATTCATGCACATGAAAGTAAAATAAATCAATCTTAAAATATTCAAAGAAGCTTAAACAACAACATAAATGTCTATTGCAGTTTTAAAGGCCAGAGGTTCAGAAGAGATCCTTTTTTTTTTTAATGTATTTGTTCATTTTATGTCCTGACCACAGTTTCCCCTCCCTCCTCTCCTCCCAGCCCTCCCTACCACAACAACCTCCCTTCTCCCCTCAACAACTCTTCCTTCCTTTCTCTTCAGAAAAGGGATGGCCTCTCAAGGCTATCAACCCACCTTGGCTTCCAATAAGACTAGACTCATCTTCTTTTGAGACTAGAGAAGGCAGCCCACTTAGCAGAAAGGATTCCAAAGGCAGGCAACAGAATCAGAGACAGCTCCTGCTCCTGCTGTTAGGAGTCCTACAGGAAGACCAAGCTGCATAACTGCTATAGAGGGCCTAGTCAGTCCTATGTATGCTCTCTGGTTGGTGGTTCGATCTCCGTGAGCCCTGTTGGGCCCGGGTTAATTGATTCTGTGGGTTTTCTTGTGTCATCCTTTACCCCTCTGGCTCCTACAATTCTTCCTTCCCCTTTTTTATAGAATTTACCAAGCTTCCCTTAGTATTTTGCTATAGATCTCTGCATAGGTTTTTTATCAGTTGCTGGGTGAAACCTCTCTGATAATGGATATGCTAGGCACCTGTCTACAAGTATAGTAAAATATTATCAACATGTCAGGGGTAGATTCCCTTTCATGGCCAGAGTTTCATGCTGAACCAGTTATTGATTGGCCATTTCCTCAGCTTCTGCTCCATCTTTACTCCTGTTCAACTTGTAGCAAGAACAAATTGTAGGTCAAAGGTTTGGGGCATGGGTGGGTGTCCCAGTCCCTTCATTTGAAAGTTTTGCCTGGTTACAGCTGAGGGCCAGTTCATGTTTCATAGCCACCATTGAAGGAGTCTTAGCTGGGGTCAGCAGCATAGATTCCTGGGAGTTTCTTTTGCCCTAGGGTTCTAGTTCATCCCAGAGATGCCCCCCACCCTGAAGAGATTCCAGTTGCCTCTCCCATCCTCTCTCCTTCTGTCCTAATTTCACACCGTATCTTGTGCACACTACTTCACTACTTGATGCAAAATGCATCACAAACATTAAGGCTGGAGCTTTAAATCTATTTGAAGAAAAAAAAACATCTTTGAGAACCTGTATGAGGCAAAGATTTCTTTGCTGACACAACAAAAAAAAAACAAATTGTATTTACTCTGCTGGGAAATTTTATGTTTTTCTCTAAAGGGTTCTTGAGATTGACGTTCAGAAATTTATTTTATTCTGGTAAAATGTTCCAAGGAAAATGTCTCAGAATTGTCTCCCCTGAGTCTCATGTTAAGCTTCTTCTCTGCTATGGATCATGGTCCTCACTGTAGCTGTAGTTGCTCTTTTTGTTCCTTTGTCAGATAAGTGACTTACTCTCGAAATCCTGTGGCATTCTGTCCACATTCCCATTATCAGTTATACTTACTGACCACTGTGACCCAGGCATTGGGAAAGGGACTCCAGAGAAAACACACTGGAAGTTCCTGTTCTCTGGGTACTTAGGTTCCAGCGGGAAGAGTCCATAAAGGAACAGCACAGACTATAGTATGCAGAGAAGAAAAGTTTATACCATTTGCTGATGTTATTGTTTCTGGCTCAAGCCTGAGACTTTAAAAACATGCTTTCATGCAGTAAAACCTACCAGGCCAGACTTACAATCTCCTGAGATACCTTGTGATCATGTAAGTTTTTCTGTAAGCATTCACATGCTGCATGCTGAATGTGGCATCTTCTAAAAACAGCAAGGACATCATTAATCAAGGACTTTCCAAGCCTCAGTGGGATGGGTGGTCATCAATGTATTCTAGATTATGAGTATAAAATGTATCCATTGAAATCTGAGGCTCCAAAGTGATGACCCTCAGTTACAACCTGCTGCTATTTGAGGTAAGGCTGTAGGGCAGAGACTCAAGGGTCATCTGATCCTTTCCTTTCACCTGAGCATAACTATGCCTATTTGTAGGATGCCATAAATGCTTAGCAGCAGAGAATCCCTTGGCACCCAATATTCTGAGTTCGAGGCCATCCTGGCCTACAAAGTGAGTTCCAGGACAGTCAAGGCTATACAGAGAAACCCTGTCTCGAACCCCCCCCCCCAAAAATCAAAATAACAGCGAAAGAGTATACAACTACCTCTTTACTATTTCAAGGAACTGATCTTGTATTAATATGGGGAAGAAAACATGTTTGTGTCTTTCAAAGGATGCTAAAAGAACTCAGCTACCTCAGTCAATAGAGCATGAGACTCTTAATCTCAGGTTTCAGGATTCAAGCCCCACATTGGGCTTAGCAGGACTTGGCTATATGACTCTATTTATGACATGTTTATTGCCATTCTTTTGAGAGAAATCATCAGAGATTTTACTGATGTCAAAACACAGTTACATTAATTCAAGTTCCAACATCTTCCCTAAAAGAAGCTAGTAAATACAAGGAATAAATGTTGGAGTCACTAAGATGATGTTTTAAGGTATATAAAATGCAACTTATAGAGATGTTATAATATCCAAAATAAATTCAAGACTACCCAGGACCTCCCCCCTTCAAAAGGACTTTTGAACCTGTACTAGCAGGCCAAGTACAGAGCCAGATAAAAAAGCTAGCTGAGTAAATAAATATAAAAACATAATTTTAACGGTCAAAATTACTAAGCTTCCAGAACAAGATTAACAATTCCCCTGCCCTGCCTCACACTAAAAACCTCAAGGACAGACAAAATAAGAGTCACCCTATATAAACCAACCAATGTCTAAAAAGGTTATTGGCTACACCAATTAAAATAAGCCAAACTACCCTGGTGCCTATATCCAGCCGTTACAAAGGTATAAAAAGTGTGATCTTTCTTTGTTCTGGATCTCTCCTCCAGCCTACAACCTGAGAGTGGGTTCCCCAACATGTTAGATAAATAAAATCCTCATGCACTTTACAATGATAGCAGTCTCTGTGGTCTTTGTGAGTGAGGGTCTCTTGACAAACTACAATGTAAGAAATTACTTTTTTAAAAAAGGAAGAAATGGGAGGTGTTTTATATTCCCCTCATATCTTTTGTTATTTCAAAGTTCAAATTTTTAGCATTGATCAATGAAGTTCTGGTAAGTTAATGAAACATTGACAGTTTACAATTCAGTCACAAGCTCAAAATTTTTTTTCAATTTTTTAATTACATCTTTTCGTAATTTACATTTCAATTGCTATCCCGAAAGTCCCCTCCCTCCTCCCCCCTCCCTGCTCCCCTGCCCACCCACTCCCACTTCTTGGCCCTGGCATTCCCCTGTATTGGGGCATATAAAGATTGCAGTACCAAGGGGCCTCTCCTCCCAATGATGGCTGACTAGGCCATCTTCTGCTATATATGGAGCTAGAGACACAAGTTCTGGGGGTTCTGGTTAGTTCATATTGTTGTTCCTCTTCTAGGGTTGCAGACCCCTTCAGCTCCTGGGGTTCTATCTCTAGCTTCTCCAATGTGGGCCCCGTGCTCCCTCTTATGGATGATTGTGAGCATTCACTTCTGTGGGAGTCAGCTATATCAGGGTCCCTTCAGTAAACACTTGCTGTCCTATGCAATAGTGTCTGAGTTTAATGACTGATTATGGGATGGATCCCCACTGGTGGGGTAGTCTCTGTATGGTCCATCCTTTCATCTTAGCTCTAAACTTTGTCTCTGTAACTCCTTTCATGGGTATTTTGTTTCCTATTCAAAGGAGGAATGAAGTATCCACACGCTGATCTTCCTTCTTAATTTTCTTGTGTTTTGCAAATTGTATCTTGGGTATTCTAAGTTTCTGGGCTAATATCCATTTATCAGTGAGCTCATATCCAATGACTTCTTTTGTGATTGGATTACCTCACTAAGAATTATGTCCTCCAGATTCATCCATTTGCCCAAGAATTTCATAAATTCATTTTTTAATAGCAGAATAGTACTCCATTGTGTAAATGTACCACATTTTCTGTATCCATTCCTCTGTTGAGGGTTCTTTCCATCTTCTGGCTATTATAAATAAGGCTGCTATGAACCTAGTGGCGCATGTGTCCTTTTTACCAGTTGGAACATCTTCTGGGTATATGCCCAGGAGAGGTATTGTTGGATCCTCTGGTAGTACTATGTCCAATTTTCTGAGAAAACGCCAGACTGACTTCCAGAGTGGTTATACAAGCTTGCAATCCCACCAGCAATGGAGGAGTGTTCCTCTTTCTCCACATCCTCGCCAGCATCTGCTGTCACCTGAATTTTTGATCTTAGCCATTCTGACTGGTGTGAGGTGGAATCTCAGTGTTGTTTTGATTTACAAGATCAAAATTTTAATTTCCCTTTTATTGTTTTCTGAATATAAACTTAAAAGATACTTTTTATCATACTGAAAACATTTCTGTTCAATCTATGTATCTACAGATATATACCTATAGCTTTTATAACAGACACCTATTAACTACTTTTACTAAAACAGATTTCAATACAATGTAAATATGAATATATATCCTTATATAAACTAAAGTTCACATAAGCTTCAAAGAATCAATAATACTAAGACTTAGACCCGCCTGTCATAAATCTAACTGATTCCAGATAAGTACATCTGCCTGTTTTTGAAAATAGAATTTTCAAGAACAAAGCACACATTGAAGGAGTTACAGAGATCATGTGTGAAGCTGAATCAAAAGGATGGACCAACCAGTGACGGCAGCTGCTAGGGATCCTTTCCATAATCAGCCACCAAAAATAAACACTATTGCATATGCCAGCAAGATAATGCTGAAAGGGACCTGATATAGCTGTCTCGTGGGAGGCTATACCAGTGCCTGGCAAACACAGAAGTGGACGCTCACAGTCAGCTATTAGTTGGAACACAGGACTCCCAAGGAAGGAGCTAGAGAAAGTACCCAAGGAGCTGAAGGTGTCTTCAACCCTATAGGTGGATGAATAACATGAACTAACTAGTTCCCCCTGCGCTCATGTATCTAGCTGCATATATGGAAGAAGATGGCCTAGTTGGCCATCATTGGGAGGAGAGGCCCCTTGGTCATACAGACTTTATATGCCCCAGTACAGGGGAACACCAGGGCCATTATGTGGGAGGGGGTGGGTAGGGGAGCAGGGCGGGGATGGGGGAGGGTATGGGGAAATTTCTGGATAACACTTGAAATGTAAATGAAGAA
>CACVCL010032258.1:0-19032 GCA_902729485.2 Mus minutoides | reverse complement strand
AGATATTTGCTGGCCCTTTAGTTTGATAGTCTTCTTTCTCATCTACTCCTATTATCCTTAAGTTTGGTCTTCTCATTGTGTCCTGGATTTCCTGGATATTTTGTGTTAGGATCTTTTTGCATTTAGCATTTTCTTTGATTGTCTTGTCTATGCTCCCTATAGAATCTTCTGTGCCTGAGATTCTCTCTTCCATCTCTTGTATTCTGTTGCTGATGCTCATATCTATGGTTCCTGATTTTTTCCTATGGTTTCTATCTCCAGGGTTATCTCCTTTGTTTTTTCTTAATTGATTCTACTTCCATTTTTAGGTCCTGGATGGCTTTGTTCGTTTCCATCACCTGTTTGGTATTGTTTTCCTGTAACTCTCTAAATTTTTCCTCTATAACTGCTTCTAGTTGTTTAACTGTGCTTTCCTGCATTTCCTTCTTATAGTCCTCCATCATCATCATGACTAGTGATTTTATATCCATGTCCTGTTTTTCTGCTGTGCTGTTGTATCTAGGACTTGAAGTGGTGGGTGAGTTTGGATCTGGTGATGCCAAGTACCCTTGGATTCTGTTGCTTCTGTTCTTATGCTTACCTCCTGCCATCCCTGCCCAAGGAGACCTGGTGTTGGTGCAGACCAGAAGGGAGTGTCTGTCTTGTCCTGGGCCTTTCTCAATCTCCTGCTGGTGTCTCAGGTCGCTTGCAATTGGGCCGGAACAGATGCTGAGTTCAGCTGCTCACCAGTGGTCCTTAGATTGCTAGGAGAGTCCCGCTGGAGTCCTGGGTGAGTGTGAGGCACCCAGGCCTTGTGCCCTACGCTGGAGAAGAGCGGTGTGGACCGGAAGGGAAGGGGTCTGCTCTCCGCCTGTCTATCTCCGGCTGCAGACTCAAGTCCCACACGTTTAGACTGGAACAGATGTGTGTTCCTCTTACCAGTGGTCCAGAGAACGCTGGGAGAGTCCCACTGAAAACCTGGGTGGGTGCGTGGCACCCAGGCCTTGCGCCCTGCACTGGAGCAGAGCGGTGTGGACCGGACAAGGTTCTTCTTCTTATCTCTTGATCCTGACCTACAATTTGATTAAAAGCCTCAATTTATTCATCGATGTATTTATCTTGAATTAACTTCCCTTCTACTTACTGTACAAGCCTGTTCCCAGGCTCTAATTCTGTCATATCAGGCTAAGGAATCCCAGACATCCCACATAGACCACATTCAAAGATCCCAAATACTGTCCTGGCAAGACTTTTTCAATTTCCTTTTAAGGCATTTTTCTCATTCATTCTATTCTCTCTACCTCCGTGCCTTTGATTCCTACATTTGATAGCAAAGGCCTGGATTTCTTTATCCCATGTATACTTTAAAACACTCAAACAATTATCATTATACTCCTTTCTATCCTTAAAAACAATTGAATCAAATTTTACTCATCTCTATTCTTTTTCTGGTTGTGAGAGGCATGCAGCTACCATTGTCTGCCTCTGCCTGTCTCTTTGCCCAGCATGGGCTCTTAGCACTTCTAAGCACAAACTCTTTGTACTAGTTCCAAACTGCAAAAAGAAATCTCCAAGTGGCTTGGGTAAAATCTGTAGCCTACTAAGAAGCTAGTTCTCTTCAACTCCTAATCTTAAATCTTGGCTCCTGAGTATTCCATTAGGGAATCTCCAATTAATTTTTAAAAGTGAGCTCTTGCTCCAGATTGGAGCACTATCTGTAGCAGTAAATGGTTAGATGGCTCTTTACTTCCTGGCTGGGGAGGCCTGATTCCACACATACCCTCAATACTCTTGAGTCACCGAATGAAAGACAGAAATGTGAAATGTGCAGCATTGTTTTTAATACGCCTTACCTAGCTCAATTGTTGGGCTACTCTTGAACCTCCACATGGCTAACACACTCCCCTCCAATATTCCTGAGTTATTACTTTCGAAAATCTATACTTTATCTCTGCTATCCCAGACCCAATCAGGGGAGTGGCTCCTGAGGCCATGTTTCCCTGATTCTTACATGGCTGGTTCTCTGACTTCCACACCTCTTATCCTCTTCCTTCCTTCTGCCATGGCTAATCTCCTTTTCCCTCTCCTGCATTTCTTCTCCAGGAATCCTCAAAGTCCCACCTCTATTTCCCTGCCCAGGCCACTGGCTCTTTATTGACCAGTCAAAAAAAAAAAAAAAAAGCTATTGTCAGGGACCTGCAGTGGACATGCTAATTCCCATCTAAGCCCAAATCAAACCCCCCAAAACTCTGTATTTATAAGTTTATTTTTATTCTCTCAACTGCTGGGCCATTGTAAGGAATCAATAGCACTGTGTGTTTTGACATTGATTTTTATATGCAAGCTTAAATTGAAGACTGTATTTGTACTTACATGGAATTATTTTCTTTATATGACACTTATTTATAGCTGAGTTTAAAAGTAATGCATGCTTATCATGAACTAGTTAGAAAACACATACTGCTGATGCTAACTTTGGCATATTTTTTACTAGTTTTATTGTGAGCAAAAAATAAAATTTTACCAATAACTCTTTTTAAACCTGTCTGAACATTATGTAACTTGAAGAAAATTAGACGAACCTCTATTGTTCTGATTCTACCAAAATTTAGCTACCTCTAATTGAGTGATTCTGTTCTAATTTTGTTCATTATTTAAATCATTCTTCATGAGTCTTTGTTGTAGTCAACTTCTTAGTAATGAATCCCCAGAGGAAAGGATTGCTGAACTGAAGGATATTTGATGCCTTTCCTGTCACACAGTATGTCAACTTCCAGCAAGACTTATGTTTGCCCATTTGTTATACTGGGTGTCACTATTCATAGAAGTGGAAAAATGCATAGAGTAAGGTAGCTGCCAGGTAGAAGCCACCAAGCTCTCTCCAAGAGCACTTCCTTGTGCTCAGATGTCAGGAATCTCATTCTTTCATGTTGATTTCATTGTGTAGGAATGACTGATGAAATCATTGACCAGTTTAACTGTCTGTGCTTCTCCCCTCAATAGAGGTAGAAGGTAGACTCTCCTGCACCCTTTGTGATGGGGTGATGATCCTTCCTCCCTCTGTAGCCAGCTAGGGCCTCAGACACCAGTTGTCACGTTAACAAACAAGACACTTCTCAGGAAGTTCCAAAAATTTTAAGATGTATAAAACACAACACTGTCCCAAACCAAATGTTCAGATGAACACCTCCTCAAAAGGTTATATATACAGCTGTTGACGGTCCTGGCCTTTTGGATCTTCAGTTTTCTGGGAAAAAACAATCAACTGATTAATGGAAAATACTAATAAACAAGAGCAAACAACTTAATTTATAAGGAAGAATAGGAAGCTGTGGAGACTGTGAAAGTTACAGTTATGAAGTTACAATGAAATAATTTTATGCTTTGGGGTTACCATAACATGAGGAGCTGTATTAAAGGGTACAGCATTAGGAAGGTTGAGAACCACTGTCCCGAACAGTTCTAAACAGAGTATGTAACAGTTTATATTTGAGTAGTTTTATAAACAAGTAGATAAAAAGTGTCAAGGTGTGTCCAACTATTTGGGCCACTATCACAAAGCAAATCACCTCTGGCTAGGTGGCTCATAACCATAGAATTTATTTCTCACACTTCTCGGGATGAGAAGTTCAGAATCTAAGCACCAGCAGATTTTGTGTTTGGAGGTGACTTTGGTTACTGTATGGGAGTCTTCCAATACGGTTCTTCTATGGTGGAAGGGTGAAGGAGCTCTGTACAGTGGTTTTTATTAGGACGTGAATTCCACTCAAGAGGGAATTCCATTCTTTGTGACCCAATTTCATCTACTACTCCTAATACTTTAGGGGATAGACTTTTAACATATGAACACACAGGGAGCACAAACATTCAGTAAACAGCACATAGCATCTCACCGAAGATTAAAAAATGGACATTAGCGGCCAATGAAGGGGAGTTTTCAGAGCAAAGAATGGCTAAACAGAGTGAGAGGCCAGTCTGTGTGTGTGAGTCCTATGAGCAGTGTGAGAGGCCAGTCTGTGTGTGTGAGTCCTATGAACAGTGTGAGAGGCCAGTCTGTGTGTGTGAGTCCTATGAACAGTGTGAGAGGCCAGTCTGTGTGTGTGAGTCCTATGAATAGTGTGAGAGGCCAGTCTGTGAGTGTGAGTCCTATGATATAGTCAAGCCAGCAGTTGTACAAGGAGTATCATATAATCAATGTGTCACAAGCATCCATAAAAAGGAGCTGGACAGTATGCTGCCTGGGTGTGTTAATAGCATAGGATTTAAAATAAATAAAAGACAAACTGCTGTTTCCTGCCAACAGGAGTATAGCAGCCCTCTTACAAGTATACAATAAAACAGAAAACAAATCGACTGTAAATCAGATCAAGACAGTAAGTATGATAATTCATTTGATTTTTCAAAAATAAAAATGACAGTGAGGACCGGGACAATTGTACCACATTGGATTTCTGAGCCTTAGAGAGTGTAGAGCAAAGTGTTCATTTGATCTTTTCATCTAACCTGTCTTCAGTATTGAGCTTTAGCCTACTGCTGATATAATGTTTGTTCTTAAAAATAAGGGAAAATGCCATTTTGACACATCATGAACTATGAAGAAAACACCCAATCAATGGATTAGCATCAGCATCTTGTAGCAAGGAAGCATGGATGTTTTTCAAAACTCTGTTTTGTCCTTTATGACTCCCCGTTTAAGTTCCCACCTTTTCTATGGTGGCATTACTCCATTTAAGTTCCCACAGTTACCATGGCCATCTTAGGGGGTTCTTACTCCCACCATGGTATTTTTGGGGGGGTTGTGGGTTTTTTTTAACATAACATCTGTATTGACTCTAGGAATTTCCCATCATGCATCTCGATCATACTCATTCCCTAGTCCTTCATGTCTGGCCCACACTTGTGACCCCACAAATGAAAAAGTAAAATAAAAAGTAAGAATTTTTAAAAGTCTAATGTGTGATCCATATATTCACTGGAGCATGGCCAAACTCTCAATGGCCTGCAGGTTCAATCGGGCTGTGAGTCTTTCCCCTCCCACACTGTGGCCACAGGCCATCAACTGTGAAAAGACACACTTCAGCATACAGATGATAGGGGAGGGGGCCGTCCTCTAGTCTGTGTACTGAAACTGTGTGGGTGCCTGGGGGCCATGTTGCCTCTGGGGGCCATGCTGATCTGAGTGGCCTGCACTGCCACCTGAGGCCATTTGGGCTGCTGCCAGAAACCACCTGGCTACCTATGATCTGTTCTTCCACTGCCTTGCAGAGCAAGGAGGCTGCTTTTGCCGTACTGTCAATGACTGCAGACGCACAGTTGAGACGGACGGACATAGAAGGCTTCTAAAAAGCATGGTGGTTTCAAAGTGCTTGAGAAGAGCACAGTTAGCCTAAGTCTCAGATCCCCTTCTTGTTCCTTGGTCCAATAGAACACAATCTCATTCATTCTCACCCCTAGGCAGAGTCTCAGTGTGGAACAGCATCCCATGAATCTTTTACCTGGGTTTTTGTTCTATTATTATAAATTTTCTCTTACCATACTTTCAAATTGGAAATTTTAAATGTACAGAATAAAATTCTGTCATTCAAGAATGAGAGAATGATAGCTTCTACTTTCTTGTCTTCCATGCCTTCTTATCAAAACAGAAACAGCTCATCAGCCTGCCTAAAGGCTGCCACATGCTTGTGCTTATGCAGCTGGGGAATCCCAGCATGCTCTGGGATCTGTAAGCATCTCAGGCAATGAAAGACAAAATGGGCACATTGGACTTTATACAATTAGAAACTTATATTCATCAAACAGTGTGATCAACAAACTAACAACAATCATGGAATGGAAGAAAAATATAAAACCTTCATAAAGATCTTTACAGACATTGTATTCCTAATCATCCCCAACCGGTAGATCTACTGTAGTATACACAGAAAATTTGATGTTAATCAACACCAAAAGGAAATGAGCTCTCAAACCATGAAAAGGCCTGGAGAGAATTTAAGTGCTTATCATTATAGGACAAGGGACTGATAACTAGAATATCTAGATGATTCCTATAATTCAGCAAAAAATGATCTTTTTAAGTTGAAAAATTTTAATAGACATTTCTTCAAATACAGACAATTTACCAATCTGCACATGAGAAAATAATATTACTAGCCATTAAGAAAATGCAAACCAAAATTATAAGATACCACTTTATAAAGAAATAAATGAGCAAAATGTGATAGTTACATTCAATGAAGTATTAATTAGCTTCAAAAAGTAAAAAAAAAAAAAAAAAAAAACAAACTCTGATTTATGCTGAAATATGGATGAACTATAAGTTAGTTATTTTCCTGTTGTGCTGACCAAGTCTTGGCAAGAAACAGGTTAAGAGAAGAAATGCTGTTGAGGGATAGAGTCCACGTTGGCAGGGAAACCGTGGTGTTGAGAGTGCGAAGCCGCCTGAAACCCTGAGCTCTCTGTTTGGAGTCAGAGAAAAGTTAAGCCTGGTACCCCTCAGGCTTTCTCCCCTTGTTCAGTCTGGACTATCCGCCGATGATACAGTTCTACCCACATTTATGCTGGGCCTCTCCTCCAAGAAGGAGTTGATCCTCTCTGGAAATGTCCTCCCAAACACACACACAGAAGTGTATCTCCCCAGCGACTCTAAATCCAGCCATGCTGACACTGAAAATTAACCATAACCCTAAAGGTTTCCTGCTGAATAAACTAAGCCAGTCACAAAAGGGCAAATGCCACAGAATACTATTAATGAGGTTCCTAGAGTGAGCAGATTTGGAGAAGCAGAAATTAAGCAGTAGTTGCCTAGAGCTGGGAGAAAGGCAAACAGGGATAGTGTGTAATGAGCATGAAGTTTTAGTTGAGGGTCATTAGAACATTCTGGGGGTGAATGGTGGAGGTGGTTGCACACTACTGTGAGTTTCTTAGTACTAACTTAAAATGTGTATTTTAGCTATATGCATTTTATCATAAAAATAACCCTCTAAGGGCAGTTTTCCTCACTTGCTGAATTTATCAGCTGCTTTCAGCTCCACCATAACCCTTACAGGAGAAAATTTAGATTCATATCATTGGTGCCAGCCCCTGGTTCACACGCTGTCATCACTAGGAGAGCCTAGAGACTAGCTTCACCTCAGGGAGCTCTGACTGCGCTGCCTTTGGCATTATATCTGTCTTCTTTCTTAGGATTATTGTTCCCAAAGAAGTTGCCATCTTCCGCTGATGAGTACTCCCCCGCTTCAGCAATGCGTACTCTAGGGTCAGCTGCCTTCTCTATTCACTCTGTGAGGAGGAGTCTCCCTGACAGGCTCTCCTACAGTGGCACCTCCCACATGGGAGAACCATCCAGGCTCTACAGGACATACAAATACACTAAGCACTTCCTTGAGGCTTTCTTAGTCAACATACCATACAACTATTTCATTTTTCCTTCACTTCCTCATTTTGTCTCAGGGATAGCCAGCTACCAGGGAATTTAGCCCATCCATTTTAGAAGGAGAGGGAGAGGGGCTTTCCTCTTAGCCTACCTGAGCTTCATACTGTCCAGCTATCTAACTACCAAGGACATATTGCCCAAGATCCTTGGTTCATGGGGAACAAGAACAAGACTTCATTTCTCTTCATACATAAAGCCTGGGTCTCTCTTTCTCTTGATTCCACCACTAGCAGGAAAGTCTCTCCACTCCTGGCCCAGATGCAGAAAATAGGGCATGCCCTGTAAGCATGATCACATCATCTGTACACTGTTTAGTAATCGAATCAAAAAGTTGGAACTATCTGAAGTGCCTGTATGTTAATATGACTTGCAAACGTGATCTGGGTTAGGTCACGTGGTATATTTGATTGCATTTCCCTCTCTACAGGTGACTCAAGTATTTTTAGCACTGTGGTTAATGGATTCATTTTTCTCTTGTTCCGTTTGTTGTTTAAATTCATGCTGCAGTCTCGTTTGCAGTGTTGATTTTCTGGTTGTAGTTGCCTCTTTGACTTACATTATTCAATATTATCCAGTGTCCTTCATCTTTTCTGAGAATCAACATAGTCTGTTACATCTAATCCCTTTTCCTGGAGCCCTTCATCGCAGGTGTGTTGTCCCCATTTGCCTCCTGCTGCTTACTCTGTAAGTTGGCATCCACAAGCTGTTCTCCCCAGGAGCAGTCGCTGCTTCACATCTGTGCCCCTCTTTGTCTGCACCTTCTTTTATTTTTTTATTATTTTACTTTATTTTTGGTTTTTTCAAGACAGGGTTTCTCTATATAGCCCTGGCTGTCCTGGAACTCACTTTGTAGACCAGGCTGGCCTCGAACTCAGAAATCTGCCTGTCTCTGCCTCCCAAGTGCTAGGATTAAAGGCGTGCACCGCCGCCGCCGCCGCCGCCGCCGCCGCCGCCGCCGCCGCCGCCGCTGCCGCCGCCGCCGCCGCCGCCGCCGCCGCCGCCACCACCACCACCCGGCTTGTCGGCTTGTCTGCACCTTCTTAAGTGTGTCCTAAGAAGGGACATGTGGGTGATAACCTCTAAGTTGTCTGCCTGGGTCTTTGCTGTGCCTCCCACTTGGTGAACAGTTTGTCCAGATATAAAATTCTGGCTTAAGAACATTTTTCCTTAGAATATTTAAGGAGTCATTGCATTGGTCTGCAGCCCACACTTCTGATATGGCTCATGTCATCAGTCATTAGCACCTTCCTTTAGGGTTCCACAATTTTGTGACACTTGTATCATGTGTCTTCCATTCGTCCTATTCAACACATTTGTAACTTTTTCAGCCTAAGAATTCACATCTTTCTTCTCTGACAAGTTTTATGTTTTGGAAACTACTTTTGTTTTAGACCCTGTGGCATCTTTGAGTCTTTATAAGGTCCTAGTCAGAAAGAGCAGGTTGAAGTCTTTTCTATTGTGTTTTCTGATTGTCATATGCTTATTGTGTTAGCTTTCATTCTTTCACTGTTGTTGTTACTGTTGTTGTTGCTCCATTTTATTTTTCTTGCTCTCACTCTTGGCACAAGCTTTCCTCAGACATCTTCTAATTCTTAATTTTTGTCTTTGGAACTAAGAATAGGGGAGAAATTAGTTCCTTGTAGCCCTAATTGTCTAAATGGGGCTTATCAATTGCTGGGCTTCTCTGTAGAATGAGTAAGCAGTATACTGGCCTTTGGGCTAAGGAACAAAAATGTCCCAACAAGGGGAGACCTTTGCCCATAAAGGATAGCACTCTTACTGATAGCCTTAGTTCTCTAAGAATTTGCTCAATTTTTAAGAGAACACTCTCTAATAATTTTTCCTGAGACGTAACCTCTTGACCAGCTCCTCCTGATCATGTAGATGGGAAGGGAACGGGTCAGCAGCTCCTGTAGACATCTTTTATTAAACCATACTTTCTACCACAGATCTCCCTGGCTTTCCTGGTGCCTGGGTCTGTCCTCCCAACTGGTCACATGTTCTTGTTTTAAGCCGTGGTCTCTTCCATAGTTTAATCATTTGCCACTATGCCAACTGCTTCTAGCTTCAAGAAAATTCTGAAAAGTTCTCAGCAGTCAATAACAACCCTCTTGCCCCAAGCACTCCCCTGCTTGTTATGAAAGCACATCTTTTCCTGTGGTACTGTCAATTTAATTAGTGTCTCGGGAGAACAGGGAAGTAAACATTGCATTCCTGCTATTAAATTTCCCTTCAAGTATCTATTTAATTTCCAAGTGGTTTGGGGTCATCTTTCTATGGCTGATTTCAAATCAAGATGTAGCTTTTAAAATCCCAACTGTGGTGAATTTATCTGGGCTCTTTATCACTATATTGATGTTTACAAGTCTTCTATGGGCTTAGATCATCAATGCTTTTTGTGGAATACAAATTCTATAAATGTCAACTAACCTAATCTTGTTGATTATGTCCTTCAAACCCTTTGAAATGTTTATCTTTAGACTGTTTGTGTTACAAATGCTGAAAGAGGGTTATTAAAGTATCCCACTGTGGATTTAGCATCTTCCCTTCAAACTCTTTTGTACATTATAACCTTCCTTATCTGTGCACAGTTTTTCTTTTGTGGACACTGTTTTCATCAGCACCTGAGCTACTTCACCCCATCAGTCATTTTACTCTGAATGCTTCCACTCTTAGTTCATTTATCTGCTAGGCTTTCTAGACCATTTACTTTACGTATTACGTTATTACTATTTAAACTCTGGTTCTTATTAAACATTTAAGTAGAATTTGTTTTTTGTTTGTTTGTTTGTTTGTTTTTGTTTTGTTTTGGTTTGGTTTGGTTTGGTTTTGGTTTTTTGAGACAGGGTTTCTCTGTATAGCCCTGGCTGTCCTGGAACTCACTTTGTAGACCAGGCTGGCCTTGAACTCAGAAATCCGCCTGCCTCTGCCTCTGCCTCCCGAGTGCTGGGATTAAAGGTGTGCACCACCACGCCTGGCTAGAATTTGTTTACTAGATATGACAATCTTTTGTTGAAGAAAAGTCAAGATTTTAATATTTACTGTGATAACTGATTTTTCTGCTTTTTTCTTCATGTTGATGATTAGCATGTTTTGTTCTTTCTTCCTCTCCTTACTCTTGGGTCCTAGTCATCTCTCTTCTTGTTCCATTTTGCAGTGTTAATTTGGAAGTTCTGTTCACTGATTTCAGTTTTCCCAGGTTTACTTTTTGCTCCCACAGTTTTAATCATTTAAGTATTTTTCTGCTTTATATGAAAGCTAACAGCATCAGCTATCCCCTCTGGCTCTTATAATCTCTCTGCCCTCTCTTCTGCAATGATCGTTGAGCCTCAAGAGAACATATGATATAAAAATCCTGTTTAGTACTGACCAGTTGTGGGTGTGTTAATCCACAAGTACTGCAAAAAGAAGCTTCTCTGATGAGGGTTAAGAGATGCACCAATCCATGGGTATAACAATAATTCATTAGGAGTCAACTTAATTCTGTGTCTATTTAGCAGATACGTTTAGTACGTTCTTGCTAAGACTTGTCTGGCCACATGTTCTAAGCCCACTAACAATGAGTTTCATCTTCTAGAGTGGGTCTTAAACCCAACCAGAAAACGGTTGGTTATTCATATAACTTTTGTACCACTATTGCACTGATTGGCATGTCTTGTCAGACCAGCGGTTGTTGAAGCTCACAGGACAAAACTGATGATGCCTTGTCTCCTCCGGTTGCATAGCATCTTCAAGCACTCTACAAGTTGCCTGGGAGAGATGAAGCTTCCAGGTTGGTATCAGCCTGGGTTTTCATATGTAGTGTCTTTAACAATAAAGTTCTACAATCAAGTTTGGGGGGGGTAACCAAGAGCACCGGCAAAACCTCTTCTGCAGTATCTGTGGATCTGTGAGAACTCATTGACCAACAGCTTCCAAGGACACACACCATTCCTGACCACAGACTTTGTATTTGTTAGCTTCTGGTGTCTAGTGGGAGCATGCTCACCCCATTAGAGAAAAAAAAACTTCATTTAAACTATTTTTATATGTGTGCATATATACTTTAGAAAGTTTCTACAGTAGTAGATTCTCATAGGACTTTTTCGAAAGATCTGTACTATTAGTTATCCCTCAGCATATTCCCTCCCTCTCCGCTGCCCTCTCTCCCCACCCCCACTTAACCCTTTCTATTCTGCATTCCCTTTTATGCCTTTGAGACACTGCACTGCATCTCCCTTCTCTTGAAATACACTCATGGATCTTTACTAATGGCCTGCCTTATTTGTGTGTTCCAAACAAAACATTTATATCCAAAGATGCAAAGCTCACAGCTGTAAATGTGAGAAAACATGAAGAGATTTTCCTTTCAGGTTTGGCTTAATTTACTCAAAAATGTTTGTTTTCAAACCCATCCATTTACCTTGAAAAATTCATAATTTTATTTTTTTCTTAACAAGCAAATAATAGCTCACTGTGAAAATACATTACAATTTTTTATTCATTTCCATTTCCTAACTATTTAAATTGAATGGCAGTGGCTATGAACAACAGATACCTCTCTATAAGGATATATAATCCTTAGTGTATATGCTCAAGACTGGTATAGCTGGACCATGTGATAGGTTTATTTTTTGCTAGGCAAACTCCACATTGAATTCCACAGTGGCTATATAAGTCTGTACTCCACCAGCAGTGACTAAGTTACCCCTTCCCCCACATCAGTATTTAATCATCTTGGCTTTTTTAATCTTAGCATCAAAGAATCATACTTTAAAGATATTATGTGTAATTTCCCTTTTTTCAAGTAAAAGAACTTATTGGATTAGGTTAGCTAGACACTTACAGGTTAATTGCTGACTGGAAGTCAGCTTTCCAGCTGAAGGAAAAAAAATATTTACATAACTCAATAATGACAGCTTTCTTTTTCTGTTAGCTCTAAAATGGGAGTAAGGTCTCCAGTGGACAATTATATGGGTAATATTTGCAGTCAAATGATCAGCATTAATATTAGTTAATAGCATTGGAGATTAAGAAGCCCAGTCACGCTTCCTGTTTCCATCTATGCCCTAAACTGATGCTGTGCCGTAGCTCTCCATACCCAAATACCCTTGGAAAACAGCTGACCACCCAGGAGTGCAGACACACTTGTGATCACAGGTAAAACCACAACTTCTGTTCAAATTCCTGGCCTTCAAGAGACCCACCCAGAACCATCAGGACACAGGAATAAAGAAACAGCTACAGACAGGACAGTTCTGATTTCTGTCTAAACCCTGGAGCTGACCCTGCACACACTTCTCCATATTCAATTGTTCCCCAAGAGAACTGGTCTCCCAAGAGTACTGACACACAGGATTACAGGAGACAAGCCACAGTAAGAGAGAGCAAGACCAGCTAACACGAGAGATAACCAGATGACAAGAGGCAAGGACAGAACATAAGCAAAAGAAACCAAGGCTACTTGGAATCATCAGAACCCAGTTCTCCCACCACAGTGAGCCCTGGATACGCCAACACACCAGAAAAGCAAGACTCTAATTTAAAATCACATCTCATGATGATGATAAAGAACTTTAGGAAGGACATAAATAACTCCCTTAAAGAAATACAGGAAAACACAGGTAAACAGATAGACACCCTTAAAGAGGAAACAAAAATTCCCTTAAAGAATTGCAGGAAAACACAACCAAACAGGTGAAGGAATTGAACAAAACTATCCAGGACCTAAAAATGGAAATAGAAACAATAAAGAAATCACAAAGGATAAAACCCTGGGGATAGAAAACCTAGGAAAGAGATCAGGAGTCATAGATGCAAGCATCACCAGCAGAATACAAGAGATAAAAGAGAGAATCTCAGGTGCAGAAGATACCATAGAAAATACTGACAGAATAGTCAAAGAAAATGCAAAATGCAGAAAGCTCCTAACCCAAAACATCCAGGAAATCCAGGACACAATGAGATGACCAAACCTAAGGATAATAAGTATACAAGAAAGTGAAGATTCCTAACTTAAAGGGCCAGTAAATATCTTCAACAAAATTATAAAAGAAAACTTCCCTAACCTAAAGAAAGAGATGACCATAAACATATAAGAAGTATACAGAACTCCAAATAGATTGGACCAGAAAAGAAATTCTTCCCAACACATTATAATCAAAACACCAAATAAATGCACTAAACCAAAAAAAAAAAAGAATATTAAAAGCAGTAAGGAAAAAAAGGTCAAATAACATACAAAGCAGTCCTATCAGAATTACACCTGACTTCTCACCAGAGACTATGAAAGCTAGACAATCTTAGGCAGATATCATACAGGCCCTAAGAGAACACAAATGCCAGCCCAGCAAATACTCAGCAAAACTCTCAATTACCATAGATAGAGAAACAAAGATATTCCATGGCAAAACCAAATTTACACAATATCTTTCCACAAATCCAGCCCTACAAAGGATCATATATGGAAAACACAGACACAAGGAGGGAAACTACACCCTAGAAAAAGCAAGAAAGTAATCTTCTTTTAACAAACCCAAAAGAAGATAGCCACACAAACACAAAAATAACATCAAATACAACAGGAAGCAATAATCACTTCCTTAATACCTCTTGACATCAATGGACTGAATTTCCTAATAAAAAGACATAGACTAACAGACTGGGTATGTAAACAGGACCCAGCATTCTGCTGCATACAAGATATGCACCTCAGTGACAAAGACAGACACTACCTCAGATTAAAGGGCTGGAAAACAATTTTCCAATCAAATGGTCGCAAGAAAAAAGCTGGAGTAGCCATTCTAATATCAAATAAAATCATCTTTCAACCAGAAGTAATCAAAAAGGATAAGGAACAACACTCCATACTCATCAAAGGAAAAAATCTACCAAGAAGAATTCTCAATTCTGAACATCTATGCTCCGAATGCAAGGGAACTGACATTCATAAAAGAAACTAAAGCCCAAAGCACATATTGAGCCTCACATAATAATATTGGAAGACTTCATAACCCCATTCTCTGCAATGGACTGATCATAGAAACAGAAATTAAACAGAGCCACAGTGATACTAAAAGAAGTTATGGACCAAATGGATTTAACAGATATTTATAAAACATTTCATACTAAAGCAAAAGAATGTACCTTCTTCTCAGCACCTCATGGGACCTTCTCCAATATTGACCATATAATTGGTCACAAAGCAGGCCTCAACAGATACAAGAACATTGAAATAATCCCATGTATCCTATCAGATCACCATGGACTAAGGCTGGTTTTCAATACCAAAAATAACAACAGAAAGCACAAATACACATGGAAGCTAAACAATGTTCTACTCAATGATAACTTGGTCAAGGAAGAAATAAAGAAAGAAATTAAAATTTTTTTTAGAATTTAATGAAAATGAAGGCACAACATATCCAAATTTATTGGACACAATGAAAGCATTCCTAAGAGGAAAACTCAGCTCTCAGTGCCTCCAAAAATAAACTGGAGAGAGCATACAATAGCAGAATAACAGCACGCCTGAAAGCTCTAGAACAAAAAGAAGCAAATACACCCAAGAGGAGCAGACAGCAGGAAACAATCAAACTCAGGGCTGAATCAACCAAGTAGAAAGAAAAAGAGTTCTACAAAGAATCAACAAAACCAGGAGCTGGTTCTTTGAGAAAATCAACAATATAGACGAACCCTTATCCAGACTAACCAGAGAGAACAGAGACAAATCCAAATTTTAAAAAATCAGAAATGAGAAAATAGACATAACAACAGTAGCTGAGAAAATTTAAAAAATCATCAGATTCTACTACAAAAGCCTATACTCAACACAACTAGAAAATCTAGATAAAATGGATAATTTTCTAGATAGATACCAAATACCAAAGTTAATTCAGGATCAGATAAATCATCTAAACAGTCCCATAACACCTAAAGAAATAGAAGCAGTCATTAAAAGTCTCTCAACCAAAAAAAAAAAAAAAGCCTAGGACCGGATGAATTTAATGCAGAACTCTATCAGACCTTCAAAGAAGACCAAATACCAATACTCTTCAAACTATTCCATGAAATAGAAACAGAAGGATCACTACCCAATTCATTCTATGAAGCCACAGTTACACTAGTATGAAAACCACACAAAGACCCAACAAAGAAAGAACTTCAGATCAATTTTCCTTATGAATTTTGATGCAAAAATACTCAATAAAATTCTTGCACACTGAATCCAAGAACACATTAAAATGATCATTCACCACTATCAATTAGGCTTCATCCCAGGGATGCAGAGATGGTTCAATATATGAAAATCCATCAATGTAATCCACTACAAAAACAAATTCAAAGAAAAAAAACCACATGATCATATCATTAGATGCTGAGAAAGCATTAGACAAAATTCAACATCCCTTCATGTTAAGTCTTGAAAAGATCAGGAATTCAAGACCCATACCAAAACATAGTAAAAGCAATATACAGCAAACTAGCTTCCAAAATCAAACTAAATGGAGAGAAACTTGAAGCAACCCCACTAAAATCAGGAACTAGACAAGGATGGCCACTCTCTCCCTATGGATTCAATATAATACTTGAAGTTCTAACTAGAGCAATTAGACAACAAAAGGAGGTCAAAGGGATACAAATTGGAAAGAAAGAAGTCAAAATATCACTATTTGCAGATGATATGATAGTATATTTAAGTGACCCCAAAAATTCTACCAGAGAACTCCTACAGCTGATAAACAAACAGCTTCAACAAAGTGGCTGGATATAAAATTAACTCAAAGAAATTAGTAGCCTTCTTGCATTCAAAGGATATGCAGGCTGAGAAAGAAATTAGGGAAGTGACACCCTTCACAATAATCATAAACAATATAAAATATCTTGGTGTGGCTCTAACCAAACAAGTGAAAGATCTGCACAACAATAACTTCAAGTCTCTGAAGAAAGAAATCAAAGACCTTAGAAGATGGAAAGATCTCCCATACTCATTGCTTGGCAGGATTAATACAGTAAAAATAGCCCTCTTGGTGAAAGCAATCTACAAATTCAACGCAATCCCCATAAAAATTCCAACTCAATTCTTCATAGAGTTAGAAAGAGCAATTCTCAAATTCATTTGGAATAACAAAAATCCCAGGATAGCAAAAACTATTTTCAACAATAGAAGAAATTCTGGGGGAATCACCATCCCTGACCTCAAGCTGTAATACAGAGCAATTGTGATAAAAACTGCATGGTATTGGTACATTGACAGGCAGGTAGATCAATGTAATAGAATTGAAGATTCAGAAATGAACCCACACACCTATTTTCACTTGATCTTGGACAAAGGAGCTAAAACCATCCAATGGAAAAAAGACAGCATTTTCAATACATGATTCTGATACAACTGGCGGTCAACATGTAGAAGAATGCAAAGTGATCCATTGTTATCTCCCTCCCTGTACAAAGCTCAAATCCAAGTGGATCAAGAACCTCTACATAAAATCAGATATACTGAATCTAATAGAAGAGAAAACGAGGAAAAATCTCGAACACATGGGCACAGGGGAAAAAATCCTGATCAGAGCACCAATGGCTTATGCTCTAAGATCAAGAATCGACAAATGGGACCTTATAAAATTGCAAAGCTTCTATAAGGCAAAGGACACTGTCAATAGGACAAAACAGCAACCAACAGATTAGGAAAAGGTCTTTACCAATCCTCCATCTGATAGAGGGTTAATATCCAATATATACAAAGAACTCAAGAAGATAGACCCCAGAGAACCAAATAACCTTATTAAAAAATGGGGAACACAGCTAAACAGACAATTCTCAACTGAGGAAACTCAAAGGACTGAATAGCACCTAAAGAAATGTTCAACATCCTTAGTCATCAGGGAAATGCAAATCAAAACAACCCTGAGATTCCATCTCACACCAGTCAGAATGACTAAGTTCAAAAACTCTGGTGACAGCAGATGCTGGTGAGGATATGGAGAAAGAGGAACACTACTCCATTGCTGGTGGGATTGCAAGCTAGTACAACCACTCTGGAAATATGTCTGGTGTTTCTTCAGAAAATTGGACATAGTACTACCTGAGGATCCAGCTGTAACACACCTGGGCATATACGCAGGAGATGCTCCAACATGTAATAAGGACACATGCTCCATTATGTTCATAGCAGCCATATCTATAATAGCCAGAAGCTGTAAAGAACCCAGATGTCCCTCAACAAAGGAATGGATACAGAAAATGTGGTACATTTACACAATGAATTACTACACAGCTATTAAAAACATTGACTTCATAAGATTCGCCGGCAAATGGATGGAATTTGAGATCGTCCTGAGTGAGGTGACTCTGTCACAAAAGAACACACACAGTATGTACTCCCTGATAAGCCCAAATATTTGGAATATCCAAAATTCAATTCACAGACCATATGAAGCCCAAGAAGGAAGACCAAAATGTGGATGCTTCCGTGCTTCTTAGAAGGGTGAACAAAATACTCACAGAAGGAAATATGGAGACAAAGTGTGGAGCAGAGACTGAAGGAAAGGCCATCCAGAGACTGCCACACCTGGGGATCCATCCCATATACAGCCACCAAATTGGGACACTATTGTGTATGCTTGAAGTGCTTGCTGACAGAAGCCTGATATTGCTGTCACCTGACAAATACAGAGGCAGATGTTTCCAGCCAAACATTGGACTGAGTGCAGGATCTCCAATGGAGGAGTTGGAGAAAGGACTAAAGGAGCCGGGGGGGAGGGGGCGTTGCAGTCCCATGGAGGGAGCTAGTGTTAACAGGCCAGACCCCCGGAGCTGCAGGGACTGGACCACCAACTAAAGATTACACATTGAAGGACCTATGGCTCCATTGACATATGTTGCAGTGGATGGTCTTCTTGGACATCAGTGGGAAGAGAGCCCTTTCAGCCTGAGGGTGTTAGTTGCCCCAGTGTAGGGGAATGCCAGGGAGAAAAGAGGGGAGTAGGTGGATGGGGAAGCACCCTCATAGAGGCAGGGGGAGGGGGAATGGGATAAGGGAAGACCTGGAAAGGGGAAAACATTCTAAATGTAAATAAAGGAAAAATTCATTTTAAAAAAATCTCAGTCACATCCCATTCCTGGCAACATCTATTAAAAAGAAAAAAACCTAGTAAGATTGAGTAACTCCAATTATGACCCATTAGAGAGAAAAGAGAGGTGCTGTCAACGAGAGCCGATGTGCAGGTAGACTAGCATATGATGCTGACCAGTAGCTAGAGGAGCAGTTACATCATCAGTCAGCCACATCGAAAGCACCACATCAAGTCAGATCCAATATAGGTATGCGCTTGACAGGCAATCAGTGTAGACTTCGGCTCGTGCTCTGTTCAACTCAGTTTGCTTTAGACCTTACCATTTAACAGAACACACAGTGGTCACTCGGGTAATAACCAGAGGCCCAGGAGCCAGCGTTTCAGCTGGCACACTAAAATATATATTTAATTTATCAAGGTTAGCTAGCGCTGTCAGCTAAAAATAAATAAAATAACCCCCTCTCCCAACTGTAGACCTCCCAACTCCAACTTTAGAAATTCCCTGTCAAGTTTGACATACGAAATGGAGCCCTGTAGGAAACACCGTAGTGTACTGACCACCAACCA
>CACVCL010032257.1:0-19042 GCA_902729485.2 Mus minutoides | reverse complement strand
TTTTTATTATCACTCTCCATTGCTGTTAGTGTGGGGTGTTTGTTTTGTTTTTGGTGGTAAAATGATTCAACTCACTAGAATTTGTCTTTTGTGATGGTTTGTATATGCTTGGTCCAGGGAATGGCACTATTAGAAGGTGTGGCCCTATTAGAGTAGATGTGGCCTTGTTGTAGTAGGTATGTCTCTATCGGTGTGGGCTTTAAGACCCCCATCCTAGCTGCCTGGAAGCCAGTATTCTGATAGCAGGCTCCAGATGAAGATTTAGCTCCTCCTGCACCATGCCTGCCTGGATACTCTCATGTTCCCACCTTAATGATAATGAACTGAACCTATAAGCCAGCACCAATTAAATGTCCTTTCAAGAGTTGTCTTGGTCATGGTGTCTATTTATAGGAGTAAAACCCCTAACTAAGATAGCTTTTGTGTATATGTTTTTAAGTCAGTCTTGCTGTATATGTCACAGCCCACACTTGCCTGTTGCCAATATATAGCTCAGGCTGGCCTACAATAGTCCTCCTGCCTCAGCCCCTTAATCACTAGAACTACAGGTATGAGTCATCATATATGGTTAACTCACTAGACGTCAAGGAAAGCCCATTACTGTTCATATTATGTATGGGGCTTGTGTAATCAGTTGATGGCCTTCAGGAAAAACAGAACTCTTCAGTGAGAGTGGGGCCAGACTCTGGCTACAACATCTGCCCTCCTGTTGGTCTCCAGCTTCCTGGCCTTCTCCACAGACTTTGGATTTACCAGTCTTACAATTTTGTAAGTCAATTCATTGAAATAAGTTATTTTTCAGTCTGTCTTTCAGTCTCTTTTTGGGAATCTCTCACTTCTAAAACCCTTTACCCAAATCTCTTCTAAGTAGAGAGGGAGGCTGGACCCAATTCATCAATGCCTGTTATAGACTGGGATAAAACTGGAAGTTCTAACTGTTCCTGACTTATCTGGGGACTGAATATGCAGTGATCCCATTCCAGGAAGAGGTGGGTTGTGGAATCATCAACAATCAGCAGTTAAGAGCTTTGCATGTGCTAGGTAAGCACTTGCCCCCAGTCTGACACCAGCTCCTTCCCAGGTAGTTGCTATTCATGTGGGAGTGGAAAGGCTCATGTAAAAGAAGGTGGGTGTGGGGAGGGCTATACCATCTGCCCTTGCTATCTGCTGCTCTTACTGTCCCTGTATTATTTTTAAACATGGGATCTTGTCATCCCACCCCTGTTTCCAGTTCCCTGAAAACGTTGGCTTCTACCTCCAATTCTTTCCTTGTTGTGAATGACCTCAGTTCCCACATCAGCTGCCCCTCTCCTGCCTCAGTCACTTGTTCCTTTCCTTCCTGACATCTGATGACCATTTTATCCTCCACAGTCCCAAGTTTTTATCTCATTTCTTGCTATCACGAGTAACTGTTTATGTTCCAAGACTTCAATTTCAAAATCCATTTATTCAGAATACTCTCTATCTTACTCTTCCATCTCGCTTTTTCTAATGTCTCTCTGCTGTGATTCCTGGAGCAGGGATGCAGACTGTTTCGTCCATCGGGTTCTCGCTATTCATCCATGCCTCCCAAGCCTAGCTGGAAGTTTTCCTTGCCCCTAGGATTGTCTTTAACCTTACCAATGTCATACTGAGGTCCTTCACTAGGTGGAAATGGAAGCATCTTGTTGGCCACTTGAACCCATCGATTCCTGAAAGAAGAGGCTTTTTTGGTTTTTAAATGGCAGCCCACTCATAGGAATGATAATGAGGTGGAACCTTTGAAGGACTGTAGGCATGGATTTCTCAGCAGGTAAAACGAAATCACTGTTTTCCAATTCATCATGTTGTGTGATGGCAAAGAATGACCTTGACTTTCTGAGCTCATCAGCTGAAGTGGTCTTATGCACTCATCTGCTTTGGGAATCTTCCCTTTGTTCTTTTTGTGCACAAATACAGTCTTGTTTTCTGTATTTAACCAACTTGGAACCTTTCTGTCTCTTGTATCATATTGAATTTCTTAATTGTTGGGTGATTGGTTAGAAAAGCATCATACTCATACTAGTTCCCAGGGGTGGGTGGTGTGAATAATCTCTAAAGACTCTGATCATATTGATAAGCCAATGCCTTCATATAACTATTCTGGTTAAAATGAACTAAAATGAAATCAAGCCAAAGATGTAGTTTCCCAGTCATGCTAGCCATAGTTTATGTGCTCCATAGTATCAGATGGCTGGTGGCTGGAATCTAAGTAGCCCAGAAGATATTGCCATTGCTGCACAATGTTCTGTAGTGCAATATGATCATAGGTCTGGGGTATGAGTCTATGAACCTGCATAGACTCTGGCTCTTGGTTTGCTTCTGTGCTGCAGGCTAAGAGTGATTTTTACTCTGTCCATGTTTGCAAAGGAAAACAGATATGAATAAGTGACAGATGACACATGAAGCTTGCAATACCTATTTACTGTCTAGTCTTTCACAGAAAATGGTTGTCATATTAGAAAAGAGGGCATTGAAATGTATACCCATTTTATAATTGACCTGCTACTGGTCAGTGCTGGGCATGGATCAGGAACAGAGTTCATACTTACAAAATCACGGTTACAAACAAATACAGAAAAAGAAACCTTCTAAAATGCCAGCCACCCGAACTGTTTTTGATGAATAATACATTTAAAGAATCTGAGGACTTCATGTTTTAGTGGAAGAGCTAGGCCTTCAAAGGCACGCTCTAACTATAGGACTAATTAGAGGGAAAAACTACTGATGGAATTATATACAGTTGGTGTTGGGGAAGAGGGTGAAACACATGTAGCAGCTAAGGAAAGGATGATGTTTGATGTGGGATGCTGGTGTTTTAATAATAGCCCCTATGGAGAGTGGCCAACTGGCATAGCTTCTCAGGAAGAAGCTCTAAATGATGCATTCTTGAAGTACAAAGGCTATGCCCAGTTTTATACCTCCAGATTTGGCTTCGATACTTGTCAGGTCTGATCAAGGCCTTAGCTTTGGAAAAGGTAGTGGAAAACACAGGGCTGTTATTAATATAGAAGCAGCCCCCATAAGGATTTAGCTTGACTCAGTGTCTTTTAGCTCTTACATTCTCTGGGTATAGCAAGTATGTCTCATTGGTGAGAAGAGTAAATGACAATTACCATCACAACCAAGTCATCTAGAAGGTGCAGTCCTGAAAATGTATACTTTGTTTGAAACATCAGTAATAAAAGGAAAAGGGTAAAATTTCCTTTATACATCTATTGTAGAACTCAACACTGAATTTCCAGGAAACTAAACAGAACTATGCCATCGAGATAAGAATTTCATATTGCAAAAGAGTACGAGTGGCATCTGATGGATTTGTACTTCTGCTAGCCCTGCTTTCTGTAACTTTTTTGATCATGACCATTGATAAAGGGCTTAGTTGAACTCTCTGAGATTCTAGTATTTGATTCTTTGGGGACAAATCAAGTGGTCATAAACCTTTTCAGTCTCACCCCCATGGGTGATGCAGGACTTAAGAAGTTTTGGGTCCCTTCCTTTGCCACAGGAGGGAAGGCTTTATCATACTTGCATTCATTCAATATTTTCTTCATTTTATTTAGAACTCAAAACTTCTTTAATCAAGAAACATGTTCTTTAGCCAAGGTCTCTCTGGGCCAAATATGAAGAAGGCTGTGCCAAAGTTCAAAATGTTTCAGTTTAAAGATGTGAGGTTTTGACCTGAATTCAAACTTTTGGTACACGAGTTAATTTATATCTGGTGAAGAATGACTTCCAGGTTTTAGAAAGAGAAAAAGAAACTTTGCTTGGAAGCACATAGGAATGCTTCTCAAGGAAAAAAAATCTTACAGAACCTGGCAAGAGGGACATCAGCCAGAAACACATGGATCAGATTGTCCTCTAAGGAAGGAAGGCTTTAAAAATTAAGAATAATAAAACTTTGGGAAAGTTTGCTGATATTTTAGAGGTCTAAGCTTTGGGGAAAAAAGGAATAAATTGAGAACATACCCTTTCTATCTTACCCAAATTAATCATCACTGACTTATCTACTAGTGCATCTGTTTCAAAGGAAGGCAAAGGAGGCACCAGGTCCCAATTCAAACCCTGTGGGATTTGAAATTTACATGTGATGATATGTCCTGTTCTTGTTTCCCTGAGGCAGTTGCAAATTTGTGTAATACTTTGCTGGAGAGTCCTTGATGTGGGGGTCATGGGTCATGATGAACTTACAATCTTACAGTCATCCCAGAGAAGAGGCAAAAGAAGCATGCTGGTCATTATAAAAGTATCAAGTTTGGGCTATCTACTCCCCAAAGATTATTTAATATTGCCTTTATATTCCATGCAGTGGCATTGCATCTACATGGATTTACCATATACGTATTTAATTCTGAGTATGCTATACTAGATTTAAAGCAAAAAAGAGAAAGAAAGGAAGAAGAGAAACAGTAGTTGTGGGTGATCATCCTGGTCAATGTCTTCAGTGACTTGAGGTGGAGTCCAAGCTCTTTGGCCTCTGATGATTGCACTTCCAAGAGGCTTATCAGGGCCTCTTACTGAACTGAAAGTAACTGTAGTGATTAAATACAAAGTTCTATGTCTTTCTATAAAATAACCTCTTGTGTGAGCCACCTACTACAATGAGCTCAACTCTAAAACCAGTCATTTGTCTTCCAAAGATGACTGCGATGGGTTTACTGAGAAAGTGAACACCAGCTTACAGTTTAGTCCACTTCTAAGAAACATTAAAATTTGCTACCATGTAACTTTTGTTTCTTTTGTCCAGATTTTTTTAACTTAGTGCTTTCCCAAGACTGTGCTATTAATTTATTTTCACATGGTATGCCTAACTATCGATAGCTAAGCCTGATGAAAATGTTCTTTTTTTTTTTAATTTGGAAGGATTTATTTACTTTCTTTTTTGTTGTTGTTTTGTTTTTTTTTGAGACAGGGTTTCTCTGTACAGCCCTGGCTGTCCTGGAACTCACTTTGTAGACCAGGCTGGCCTCGAACTCAGAAATCTGCCTGCCTCTGCCTCCCGAGTGCTGGGATTAAAGGCGTGCGCCACCACGCCCGGCTTATTTACTTTATTTACAGAAAACCTTTTATGGGCAGTTCTGATAGGTCTCAGTGGAACATACTCTTGCGATGTAGTCCTTTCTGCTGCTTCCCAGTCACTAGTTGAGCTCCCTAGAATCCCCCAGGCTTCTTGTGGGCCTCTTGATTGCACTCTGAACCTCTAGGATCTGTAACTAATAAATTTCTTCTGTTTATGTGTTCAGTTTCTCCTTTCTGTTATGCCCCACCTCATCCACATGTAGGGAAATGGACTTTCTTCTAGCTCTAGATTCTGCTGGTGGGGATCTGTCTTGACTAGTCTTAAGGAGAAACTTTACAATGGTTGTCACCTACAGAAAGATAAGACCTGGGCTAGGACTATGGATATTGAGAGTTGATCATGGCATAGCACGATCCAGCCCTGTTAATCTTCAATGAAAAACACAGGAAGAATAAAAGAAGCCAGAGTTAATTATAAGTGAAATATTGACAAGAAGAAAGAGAAGGACATAGGATTCAAAATAGGCATTTATGGGTAAATTTTTCTTAAAGATTTTTTTTTTTAAATCTGTGCTCATAAAAGATATTGCTCTGTGAATCTCTTGTGATATTTTTCTTATTGATTTAGAGTCACCTTAGTAGCTTGAGCAGGAGTCTTTGCTGTATTTTCTCCAACAGTTTATCTGCATTATTTCATTTTCAAATTGTTTGCAGAATTTTCTAGTGAAGCTGTCCACATTTAAAATTCCCTTCTGTGCATGTAAGAAGTATTAATTCTACTTCTATACTAGAGAAAAGGCTGTTCAGAATACCTGTAGCTTCTCCATTGAGCTTTGGTACTGTATTTTTTTTAAAAAAAGAACCTGTCAAATTCATCGAGCTAGTACTTATTTTTAATTGTTTAGGATCTTTCCTTATTAAAAATTTTAACATTCATAGGCTATGTTGATATGTCTCCATTCTCATTTTTTTTTTAAAAAAAAATCTATATTCTTATCATTTATTAATTGTGTGAGGGGTAAGGCAAATGCCACAGTTCACGTGTGGAGAACATTACCAAGTCTGTTTCTTACAGCTATTTTTTTAATAATTATATTTCTATCCACATCATGACCTTCAGCTATATTAATGATATTACTGCTTTAAATAGTCATTTTTAGGATACTAAAACAAGCAAAATATGCTTCGTGGTTATTGACAAATTTTACTGTTTCCTGAGTAGTTGTGCCTATATGAAGAATCAAATATCCATCTGGTGTATCCGACTCATGCCTAAAGAATCCAGTCTTTCGGTGAACCAGTTCAGCTCAGATATGAAGGAAAATATCTTTGTGAGTACAGAGTGACAGGCTCATAGTTATCCTTAAAAATACCATTTTTTCCTCTCATGACACTATTTATATCTAATGGTTCATCTTTCCATATTTGGTTGAATTAAAGATTTTGATTTTAAATTTTGGGTTATAATACACCTTGCTGAGGAGTTTGTTTTCTTGGGGACTCATCAGCTGCTCCGGCTCTGTATGTTTGTGGTTTTCTCCAGTTTCACAAATTTCTGTTAGCCTGTTTTCTTGTCCACCTCTCACTCCTTCAGGGGCTCTAAGTCTACATGTATCACTCAGTGTGTGATGCTGCCCCCACAGAACAGTGATGTTCTGCTCATCACCGCAGCCCACTCGTGTGTATTCCTGTGCATATATTATTATCTAATTCAGCAGTAATTTCCTTTGTGATGTCTAATTTGTGGTTATAATTTAATCTAAAAAAACCACAGCCTTTTCTGTCTTTCATTTTATTTTATCACTAAGCCCAATCCAATCATTTATATCATTCTTTGTTTTATGGTTTTTCTGGTTTTGGATACTATTTTTCAGTTTGAGGGTTTTTGTTTGTTTGTTTATTTGTTTTCAGTGATTGGTTCATTTCTGCTTAGATAAAAACAACCTGAATTTCATATTTTCATTATCTTCTTTACTATTTCTTTAAACATTTCTGGGACCTGTTTGGAGTCCAGTCACCCAGAATTAGTTGGATTCATTTGAAACTTGCTTTTGTCCCTCATCACAGGAGCTCAGGAAAGCCTTCAGCCTGCTGTAAACTTGCTCTATTTCCAAGGATTCATCTGATACGCCCTATTACTGAGGTCTCACCTGCCCAGGACATTCTGCTTGCTCTGTGTGCTAAGACACGTTTCTTGTAGGGAAATAGGAGTCAAAGTAGCTGATGAGTCTCCTGTGAACTTCTTTTTATCAAGTAGTGCTTATTTGTTGTTTAAGCTTAAGCTAATCACATTCATATAATAGATATAGATAATAGATAGATAGATAGATATAGATAATAGATATAGATAATAGATAGACTCAAGTCGAGGAACATGAACCGCTAAACATATTTAGTTTGTATTCTTTAAGTTGTTAGGTTTGTGTGCTAGGTGTGTTAGTGCACACCTGTAACCTCATAACTTAAATGGCTGAGGTAGGACTGTGTGTTTGAGACTAGGCTGGGCTACATGGAGTCAGAGGCTACCTCAGGCTACATGACAAGACCCTGTCTTACAAGACAATAATGGGTGGCATGAAATACTTAGAGAATTGAGTGAAGGTTCAGATGAAAAGATGTCAAAGATACAGGATGACCACATACAAGCTGTAACATATCTGGTATTGGAGTTGGGGCAGAGTTGATGTGATAAAATGATAGTAATGTAGGAGGATTAGGTTTCCGGATTTTGCTGCTGCTGCTGCGTTCCTAACTTTAAGGAAACACAAGCTGAGCTGTTCATGGTTAACTGATTGTCATGTGGGCAACTTTAATTAGTTTTAAAAGTAACATACATGTATGCACACATGCACATGGAAACACTTGCACGCACACACACACACACACACACACACACACACTGAGCCAGCAAATGATAATGGAAAATGAGCAAGATATGAATCATGTCTGACCCTGGTGGAAGAATATGCAGAAGTTATTTATATCATCCTTGAGATGTAGTAAGTGGTAAGCCAGCACCAACCCGTTGGCTTGGGTATCATACTTCCAGGTGGCTGTACCTGCTTAGGCTCTGGGAGAGCTGATGGGTTCTGGCTAAGCAGAGAGATAGCAGAATGATGTCATTCTCTGCTGGTAGCTTCCTGTCTCTCAGTCAGCCCCGAATCAGTGTCAGCAGCTCTCTGGTGCCAGGAGATGACATGGGGGTAGCTTATCTTTGTCAGTCAACAAGCAAGTTTGCTACATGCCCACATGCCTGCATGCCACTCTCTATTAGGTATGCCTGAAACTGACACCGAAAGAGAAGGCGCCTCGGAGATAGCACCCGCTTCTTCCTCGAGTCATTCATCATGAGTTTTAGCAGTAGAATGTTCCCAAGCTCTCGGTGCTGCCTCATGAAACCAGAGCTGACTTCTTGCTAAATTCCAGCATTAGACATGGCTCTGTTGTCACAGGGAGTTTTTGGTTTTTGTTTGTTTAATAAAATTTTTTCTCATGACTGTAACAATTTATTTGGAGAAGAGGTGGTAGAATTTAGAACTTGGAGAGAAATGGAGATTTTCCTACTCCTTTATAGATAGATGATCACTGGCAGTATTAATGGAGAAGAAAATGTCTTATGATGGTGGTGACCAAGTCAGTCAAGCAGAAACAATACGGGTAGTGTTACAGGAGAATGAAAACATTTTGGTGGGGGTGTTTGTGTGCATTTGTGTATATATGTAGGGTGTGAGAGTGGAAAAATGAAACACATGACAAGCCACACTAAATCCTGCAAGTTTTGTTCACCTAGCTCTGGTTGTAGATGGCTCCACAGCCTCTTCAGTGTTTGCTTGTTATGGGAGAATGCAACTGAGCTCAGTGTCTGGCAGGGTGATTAATGGGGGTGTTGCTGCTGCTACAGGGAGATGGGCTACTTCCTTCCACAGGTCCTTGATATCCAGCAGCACCTGCCTCATTACAGGGAATGCAATCTCATAATTAGTAAATGGAGCTGCTTGGCATACCTCAGTGAGTGTCTGGGGTAAAGGGAGTGTTTAACGAGGCAGGAATCTGAGCTGTGAGAACAATGCTGGAGCTCATGATTTGGATCTTTTAATCAATTTCGATATGGCCTGGGTCAGAATCACTGACCAGTAACTTCTGGAGATCGTTCCATGAAAATTGTCCTTTCTTCAGAAAATCGGTGTCACTCTTAGGAATATGGGAACTAGTTCTGGGTGAGTTGAGGATTAATATTTGTTAATGGTCATAGAGCTGGCCCTAAATGCAATTACTCTTTTGTGCTGTGTCTTCCCTTCTGTAGCGTCTCTTCCTGTTACAGTTAGTCTCATTCCAAGTCTCATCTTAGTCTTAGGATTATTTTCTTATTTTCCAGAGGAAAAGTGTTGAAGAGAGGTGATAAACTATGACCAAGATGAGTTAAGTAGTCTTGTGTCAATAGACAAAATCTCTATAAGCATTACGCTGATTTATTGTACCTGTTGCAGATGCTTGTACTGAAAGGATAACGGTTCCCAGGGCAAACAGGTGACAGATAAACAAAGGTAGTAAGATTCAAGTTCTTGCTGGGTGTGGTGGAGCATGCCTTTAATCCCAGCATGGGAGGCAGAGGCAGGTGGATTTCTGAGTTCAAGGCCAGCTTGGTCTACAAAGTGAGTTCCAGGACAGCTAGGGCTCTACAGAGAAACTCTGTCTCAAAAACCAAAAAAAAAAAAAAAAAAAAAAAGTTTCAAGTTCTTCTCATGACTTTAATGCTACCTCTATTCCTCCTGCAAAACTCTGCGTTCTAGTTTTACATTTCCTTCATTCAAATATTCATCTTGGCTACTCTATATACCAGACAGTGGGCTAAGTAAACTAAGTTTAGAAATAAGTTCTAGATTATTCTAAGAAAAATATGTTGACTTATAAGGACCCCTACATCTGCTAAGACCATCAGAAAAATCTAGATACAACACAGGAAAAAGAGCTGATTGGGGAGTATGAATGCAGGAGGGCAGGAAGAGAGGGTTGAGTTGGAAGAGAGGGGGGTAAATGGCTCACAGTAAAATGTAACAGATTTTAAATCCAAAGGCTTTGGGAAAAGCATAACTCGGTATTGGGACATGATTCTATTTAGCTGGTAGAGATTTAGCATCATGCCTGTGCAATGTAATCCTGGGGTAGAGACATATCTCAAGTTACTTACCTCACAGAAATGTTCCTGCAGCCTGACAGACCCGTCACCATGGGAGGAATCTCATAAACAGAATACTGCCAAGCTGGGTATAGGTTGGTCAGAATCATGGTTGTGAGTTTGTCTTTTCAGGCCAGACAGTTGTCCTGGGGCTGAGAAGAGGCAGGTGAGTGTCCTGAGATATTTCAGTGACACATGGGAGTTTCAACTAACTCATAATCCAAAGGACGGGGAGCCACTGGGAAGTGAATAGTGGAGAGATAAAAGAGGCCCTGAAAACTGAATGTGAGCAATTCACAGGGACACTCTGCATGGATCTTGGTGAGCTGATGTATAGGGATACCCTGCATGGATCTTGGTGAGCTGATGTATAAGGATGCCCTGCATGGATCTTGGTGAGCTGATGTATAGGGATACCCTGCATGGATCTTGGTGAGCTGATGTGTAGGGGCACCCTGTATGGATCTTGAACTGTTTCCATGTCCAAGTCTTTGATTTATTTTCTGTCCTCCAGTGGCACAGTCATTTCAACCCTTCTTCCTCTTTTAATTCTTTTTCTAAATTAATTCTTTCATATATTGCCTCCTGACCACAGTTTCATCCCCTCCCTCTGCTTCCTTTCATCCCCTTTCCCTTCCTATCCATTCCTCCCACATTTTCCTTCAAAAAAAGGACAGGCCTCCCAGAGCTATCATACATACATAGCATAGCAAGTTGCAGTAAAATTAGGCAGCCCTCACCCACCTTAGATTAAGGCTGGATGAGGCAACCCAGGAAGAGGACAAGGGTCTGATGCAGGCAAAAACATCATAAACAGCCTCTGCTTCCTCTATTGGGAATCCCACAAAAACAGGGGCCTATAAAACTATTACATATATACAGAGGGCCTACGTTAGGCCAACACAGGCTTCCTGATTATCTCTTCAATCTCATTAATCCACTGTGAGTCCAGATTTATTGATTCAGTGGGAGTTTTGTGTTGCTCTTGGCCCCTGTGACTCCTACAATCTTTCCTCCCTGCTTTTAGCAGGAGTCCGTGAAATCTGCCTAACTTGGACTGTGGATCTCTACATCTGTTTCCATCAGTTTTTGGATAAACCCTCTCTGAGGACAATTTGGTTATCCACCAATCTATGAGTACAGCGGAACATCATTAGGCATTAATTTCATTGGCTTGTTTAGACACTCCCACAATATCTGTGCCATCTCTACCCCAGCACATCATGCTGACACAACAAATTGTAGGTTCTATGGCTGGATTGGTGTCCCAAATTTTTCACTGGAAATCTTGCCTGGTTATAGGATATGGTTGGCCTTTCTATATACAAACACCAAATGGGCTGAGAAGGAAAACAGAGAAACACCACTCTTCACATTAGCCCCAAATAACATAAAATATCTTAGGGTAACTCTAACTAAACAAATTAAAGACCTATATGACAAGAAATTCAAATCTTTTTTTTTTTTTTTTTTTTTTTTTTTTTTTTTTTTTTTTTTTTTTTTTTTTTTTTTTTTTTTTTTTTTTTTTTTTTTTTTTTTTTTTTTTTTTTTTTTTTTTTTTGGTTTTTCGAGACAGGGTTTTTCTGTACAGCCCCAGCTGTCCTGGAACTCACTCTGTAGACCAGGCTGGCCTCGAACTCAGAAATCCACCTGCCTCTGCCTCCCGAGTGCTGGGATTAAAGGCGTGCACCATCACGCCCGGCCCAGAAATTCAAATCTTTAAAGAAAGAAATTGAAGAAGGTATCAGAAGATGGAAAGATATCCCATACTCATGGACTGGTAGAGTTAACACAGTAAAAATGGTCATTCTACCAATTTACAGATTCAATGCAATCCCCACCAAAATTCCAACACAATTCTTTACAGAATGAACAATACTCAACTTTATATGAAAAAACTAAAACCCAGAATAGCTAAAACAATCCTGTACAATAAAAAAACTCCCAGAGGTATCACCATCCCTGACTTTATGCTGTTCAACAAAGTAACAGTAATAAAAACTGTATGGTATTTGAATAAAAATAGACACTGGAATAGAATTGAAGACCCAGACATAAATCCACACACTATGAACACCTGATATTTTTGTTGAGAAGCCAAAATTATACAATAAAAAAGAGAAGTCATCTTCAACAAATAGTGGTCTAACTGTATGTCTGCATATGGAAAAATGCAAAGAGATCCGTATCTATCACCCTGAACAACACTCAAGTCCAAGTAGATCAAAGACCTTAATATAAAGCCAAATACACTGAACATGATAGAAGAGAAAGTAAGAAATGGAATACATTGGCACAGGAGACATCTTCCTGAAAAGAACGCCAATAGCACAGGCAGTAAGATCAACAATGAATAAATGGGACCTCACGAAACGGAAAAACTTCTGTAAGGCAAAGGACACCTTCAAAAAGACAAAATGATAGCTTATATAATGATAGCTTATATAATGGGAAAAGATGTTCACCAACTCAGCATCAGACAGAGCACTGATATCCAAAATATATAAAGAACTCAAGAAACTAGACATTAATAAATCAAATAATCCAATTTTAAAAATAGGGTATAGATCTGAACAGAGAATTCTCAGCAGGGGACTCTTAAATGGCCAAGAAGCACTTGAAGAAATGTTCAACATCCATAGCCACCAGGGAAATGCAAATCAAAAGGACTCTGAGATCCCATCCTATCCCTCCTTTACTTCTTGACTCAGTTCTACTTTTGCTGCTATCATGGGTAACCACCACACTCAGTATTATTCCACAGTTTACAGACACTCATACACACTTCCCTGCAGGCCTGAGGCATAAATATCTCTACTTTTCCCATATTACATTTGGAGAAACTGAAGCTCAGAGAAACCAAATGCTTTGCCCAAAGGCCACATGCTAAAGATTGTCATTGACAAGAAAGATTTGAGATTTTTTTTTTTACTGCCAATATTTGGCACCCCCCCTCTTTCCTGGATGAGTTTTGTCACCCACTCTTCCCCATCACCCTGACCCTCCCTGTCTCAGTGTTGACTTTTGAAGTCACTTCCTAAGCAAAGAGTCTTATACTCACTCTTGGAACGGAACCAGCCCTGGGTTCGATCAGAGATGAGAAGTTACAAGAAGTCACGAGAATGAGGCAGCAAGCAGCAATGCAAAGGAAAAAGAGGAGGAGGAGGAGGAGGAGGAGGAGGAGGAGGAGGAGGAGGAGCGAAGCAGTAGCAGCAGCAAGAGTAGGAGAAGCAGGAGCAACAACAACAGCAACAGCAACAACAACAACAACAACAACAATAACAACAATAACAACAACAATAATAACAACAAAACCTGCCTACTTACAAACTAAACATTTTGTAGAAGAAAGTATGGAAATAACATGCAAAACAATTACTATTGGTTTTATTCTGATACTTTAATCACTTCTTTTTGGCTAATTGCATTTGTTTCCAATACCATGCCACGTATGTGTTATTTAATATGGCCATATAACTTTTAAAAATGGCTTAAAGCCTTCAAAGTAGAGCTTATGGTTGTTTGCTTTGGAAATTTTGATCTTGCATTTTCTATTCTAGAAACCATAATATTTTTAATAATTGTTTTTCTTTATGGAAGCTCAGAGCAAAGGTTATGAAGTAAAATAGCTCCTGCTATATTATTTGTTATACTACACATAAATATTTCAAATATGTTCATAGCTAGTGTCCTGTCACCTTACTTGAACACATCCTGCTCTAATACATTTTATTAAAATATTATACATACACATTGTATTCAGCTGTTCTCTCATTTGCCAAAACTACATATTGTAAAACATATGCTCTTCCTGTTTCATTTAGTTCTGTTTCAGAACATAATTTATAAAATACATTACTAGCATGCTCAAAGATTTACTATAAGACTGGACTATCTGTGCCCTTTTTCTAGAACTGATGACAAATCCAAGGTTTCATGTGTGTTAGACAAGTGCTCAGCTACTAAGACACGTCCCCAAATTACTCTGAAATACAATTATAAAATTTCAAATTAAATCTCAATGCTACTCGTTGTTTAATATGTTCAGTTTCCTCTTAATTACATAGGAGCATAAATTTTATTACATTCTAGTCTTTAGGCTTTGCTTTAAACTGAAGTTCAAAAAAGCAAAAAGAAAGGGCTTCTTTTAAGATCCCCTGATTTTTTTTTTCTGACTAAAGCTTTCATAAATATTTTGGGAAAATGCAGACAAATTGCAGACAAAACTTAATAATTGGTTTACTTAGTTTGATTTACACAGTTGCTGAACATTTATACAAATCGATTATTTTTAAGTGAGAGGAAAAGACAATAAGAGAGCTGGTATGGGAAGAGCACATGGACGATGACATTTTCATTCTGTCACATATAATTATTATTCAGCATTGGTTTCACTAAACAAAACTCTCCAGTCATTTTCTACGTAAAGTATCAGTAAATGTTGTCACTGGAACTTCTGTTTTAAGTTCTGTGTGTGACCTTAGATGAAATGCCCAACAGTGGTAACACGGAATCTGAAGAGACCACCTCCAGTACTTAGACAGAGCCCCTTAGCCAAAAGAAGAAAATTGAGCCAATGAATGTCTAAGAGCCAAAGGGTGAGTTCATATGATAACTTATCAGCCATTAAAAGGAATAATATTTCCATGCTAGTTATGGTATGGATGGACATACAGAATAATACTGGAGCTGAAGAGGACACACTTGGTAAAAGTAGGCATTGCTTAAGCATAAGGACCTGAGTTCAAATACCCGGCACCAGCATAAAACTGGATGTGGTAGTGCATATGTGTAACCCCAGCATTAGGAGCATAGGGAGGAGGATCGCCAGAGCTCTCTGGACAGCCAGCTTATTAGAATTAGTAATCTTCAGCTCACTGGAAAATCATGTCCCAGAAAATAGAAAGTAGAGAGCAATAAAGGAAGATGACAGATACTGACTTTTGACTTCCACACACATTTGTGAGTACAGATACAAACACAAACATACACACACACACACACACACACACATACATCCTCAAGTACACAAAGGACACAGGATTCTAAGGAAAAAAGACATAAACTATCGAATACTCTGATTATATTTATCTGAAATATCCAGGTAAGTGGAACATTAGTGATGGAGTAGCAAGGTGGACTAACCACTTAGTGGGTATAAGGTTTCTATCTGAGGTGATAAAATGTTTTAGAATTGAGCACAAATTATGGACAGGTAATGTGGTGAAGATGCTAAGTACCATCGAGCTGTATGCTTTGTGATGTATAATTTCATGTCTTTAAAAATACACAAAATTAAAGATACTGGACAACTTTCCTAAATCAAACAGGACTTACAAACAAAAGATGCTTACAGGCAAACAAATCCACGTGGTACTTAAGACAGCTGGAGTCTCAAGAGAAAGTACAGTGCCCCTACTCTTTGTTGATGCTATCTATCTATCTATCTATCTATCTATCTATCTATCTATCTATCATCTATCTATCTATCTATCTATCTATCTATCTATCTATCTATCTATCTAATGTATATGAGTGCTCTATCTGTATGTACACCTTGCATGCCAGAAGAGGGCATCAGATCCCATTACAGATAGTTGTGAGCCCCCATGTGTTTTCTGGGAATTGAATTCAGGACCTCTGGACCTCTTAACTGCTGAGCTCTTTCCAGCACCAGTGTTGATACTCTTAATTAATGTTTGTAATTTTGTCTTAGTACTAACGTAAATCCAGCCAGAAATGGCAACATTTTCCCCCTACTCTGTTTCAATCAGAAAATTGTTCAGAATAGCCTGTGGATTTTCCTCTAAAGCAGAAGTTACTAAGGATGAAATTCAATGGATAATCCTTATTATCAGTCTACTGTAAGGATAATCCTTATTATCAATCTACTGTAAGGCCAGTGCTGATGTCGTTGTCAAGAGAATTTCCCTTGTTAGCATGAGGCTCACACTTAGTTCTTTATTTCCTTTCTGAATCTTATTACTCTAAACCTGGCTTACAATCACTGTCACAGGTGACAAATGTATGTGCAGAAGGGGTGACACATGACATTGAATTGGAGTTTGTAACAGAATGAGACACCCTGCCTGTATGAGTTTATACTCAAATTTTAAGACACTATACCAGTGACACGAACTCTATCTGTAAACCTCAATTCTGCCCACAGTCAGTTTAAGCCTTCTGCAAATAAATCCATTATGTTCTAGAAAATTCTTTTCTGTGATTTTATTCAAGGAGAGTTGAAGATAATGCAGAATAGACAGTTCTTTTTTATTTTTTAAACAACATCAACAATAAAACCAAACAGTATTTTCTAAACAAAAATAGTTTTTATTTCATTGTTGTTTTATGGACTCAGAATCTTAGATCTAGGCCAAAGTTTAGCCTCGTTTTCCATGTGTAGGAACCTCTTCTGCTATATACTTTTGTACTATCAGAGTCCTGGCCTTCTCACAACACCTAATTAAGGAGGACTTCACAAGAAAGACAATGAAGAAAGCCAACTGTTATTTATTTATGTATTTTTTAATTATCAGGTGACAGAATATGTACAAGCAAAAGGGGAAAGAAACAAGTCAAAAACCATTCAGAAGTCTAGTGTTATTTAATTAGAACAATTGACCATGCTTGTCTAAGTGATTGACAGTGGTAGACATTAGGAAAGAAATATGGCATAGAGACTTCTGAAGGCCTTATGTACTCACCCACAGAAAATATTCACAGTCCTAAAAAAGATCAGTAAAGTCAAAAATCTGATAATGAAGTGAAGGCTTGGAGGAGAAGTGCTTATATTGCTTTTGCACAGGACCCAAATTTGGCTCCCAGCACCAATGTTGGAGATCTCCAGTTAGAGGGGTCTAGTACATCTGAGCTCTGCGGACACTCTCAGATGCACATAATTAAAACAAAAATACATGTCCTTTTTAACAGAGCAGGAACTTGTAAGTTCTTATGGATGCTGTGTTTGTAACTTTGAAGAGTCAAAGAAATGGCAAAGAAGAGACACAGAGGCAGCAATCTGTGCATTTGGAGAGAATGTGAGACAGTGAATGAGAATATAAACAAATCAAAGCATTGTGTAAGAAAAAAAAAGTAAATTCACCTTGAAATGATTGAAAGATGTTTTCCAAATATCAAGGAGGTAAAATGGGGAGAATCATTCCAAATATCAAGGTAACAATGAGACAGTCCAGTCAGAGTAGCAGATGGTTGGGATGTTCCCAGCAGCCTTCACACGTGCTTCTGTGAATGTGCACACATTAAATGCTGCTTAGTGTAGGTCAAGGCCATGAGGTCCAATGGGGCCAGGAGAGGCCCTCCCTAAATGCCCATATAGTCTTGAACTATGATTCCCCTGTCACTGATACAACAAGCTGTCAAAAAGTGTAATGTAACCCACAGCCAGTCGGCTCTGTGTATCCAGCCTGTGGCTCTGCATACCCATAACTTGGTATATCGGCAGCAGCTGCGGCTCTGTGTATCCAGCCTGTGGCTCTGCATACCCATAACTTGGTATATCAGCAGCAGCTGCATTGTCACCACTTCTCCATAAGTCTTATCTGGGCATGAGAAACTTTTCAGTCTTATTTGGAACTAAGACTTCCAGATTAGTAAGTTAAATCCAAGAAATAAATATACAACATTGTACATGTGTTTCCATAGAACCCAATGTCAAGCATACATTAGTTAGGTGATTGCCACAAAGGGGAGCCCCTGGTACATTTAAGAGGAGGGACTGTGTGCTATTCATCATTGAATAAACAGAGAAACACGATAGAGGCTTATCACTTGAAACCCATCCCAAACAGCTTTCTCTATGGATACTCTATGCTTGGATGGAGAACATGCACTCAATTTTGTTGCTAAAGAAACTCTTTGGAGTGGAATATAGGAAATAGAACAGCATCTTCCTCCCTTTCTTTTTTTTTTCTATGTTTTCATAAGTGTTCCACTTTATTAGTTTTTGTTGTCAATGCTCTTCTGTACTTAACATGTAAGTTAATCTTTTTCATATGTCTGTGTAGGAAATAGTATTTATAAGAGTTGATACTTAACACAGTCTGAAGTATCCACTGGTTTCTTTGAAAATACTCCCAGTAGATAAAGAGGAATCCTGTATCTACTATAGACTCTACCAGAATTTTAAGTACCTATTCTTTGTTCGATGTTGAAATCATCACTGTGGTAAGGGTATCAATTCCGCATATATACCATAGATACAAAATTATATCTATATATGTTACCTTTCAGTCTGCTCTTTTTTTTTGATTTTTTTCTCTTTATTAGATATTTTCTTCATTTACATTTCACATGTTATCCAGAAATTTTCCCTTACCCTCCCGCGTCCCCGCCCTGCTCCCCTACCCACCCCCTCCCACGTAATGGCCCTGGCATTCCCATGTTCTGGGGCATATAGAGTCTGTATGACCAAGGGGCCTCTCCTCCCAATGATGGCCAACTAGGGCATCTTCTTCCATATATGCAGCTAGAGACATGAGCACAGGGGGAACTAGTTAGTTCATGTTATTCTTCCTCCTAGAGGGTTGAGTACCCCTTCTGCTCCTTGGGTACTTTCTCTAGCTCCTACCTTGGGAGTCCTGTGTTACAACTAATAGCTGACTGTGAGAATCTACTTCTGTGTTTACCAGGCACTGGTATAGCCTCCCACAAGACAGCTATATCAGGTCCCTTTCAGCATTATCTTGCTGGCATATGCTATAGTGTTTATTTTGGTGGCTGATTATGGGAGGGATCCCTGGCAGCCGCCGTCACTGGTTGGTCCATCCTTTTGATTCAGCTTCACACATGATCTCTGTAACTCCTTCA
>CACVCL010032254.1:0-19103 GCA_902729485.2 Mus minutoides | reverse complement strand
CCCACTTATTAAGAAGACAAGCATTAATCTGTTTCTACCACCTTATTTCTTCCAGTGGTTCGAATGACTCCCAATTGTACCCAAGCAACCCAATTGGTCACTCTAATAGTTAAATGTCCATTGATCATCATTTATGCAAGTGTGTATGGAAATGCAGTCTCTGGATTGATGATCATGAATTAGTTATAAAATATGTCTAAATGTAATTGAAATAACTGACTTGGGAGAAAGTACTAAGAAAAAGTCATAGATCAAAATCCAGGCTTCCATAGCAGACTATTAGAACAGACAAAGATAATTTAGTTTAGTTCTTGAACTTAAGACTTTCATCAATGCCAAAATCTGTTTGCCTGTGCTTTATAGGGAAAGCGTCAAGCTTCTGAGATTGTTTATTTATGAGTTAGATTTTCAAAGGTAACTCAGAAATGCTGCAAACTGTCTGTTACTTTGGAGATGAGGAACATATATCAAGGGAGATTATATTTATGTTGATCCCTTATTTCTGATCATAAGTGTTGAATATTCTAAAGTAATTTGAAAATGACATTTAGCTTAAAGAATAATGGAAATGGGCATTTTTACTCAAGCACATCTGTCATTTTACTGTATTGCCTGCCTCTCCTTTGTTCTGACATCTGTAACAGGAAAGGTATTCTAGCAGTTGTATCACTAGATCTTGTCCAGCCATCACTTTCCCAAAATTATTGGTTCAGTTGCCATGAACAGCGGCTGACAGTACAGGGCATGAGAGAGGATGACCACATACATGATGTGTCATGGGGTCCATGCCTACATATCCTTGGTCCTTGCAAAGGGAGGACGTTTTCCTCTGGAGCATTGAGGTCTCTCAATTCCTTCCTCCCCATCTGCTTGTTCTCCCTGCCTTCTCTCTCCCGCATAGTCATCTAAACAGAAGGAAAAAACCCTGCTTCTCAGGCAAGCCTGAGAATATTTTTATGCAGCATTTCAGTAACTTGAAGATTCTGTCTTTGAGATTTATAGTCAGAGCTGTTTCTGAAGTGAGTATTCAGTGAAATTGGCTTGGGAAAAGGCCCCTTGGAATAACAGAGTTCTGTGATCTAGGGGAGAAGTCTCCAGTGAATTATTGAGTGATACAGATGAATAATCTCATCATGCATGTACACACTTTTATTTTACACACTTGAAGGCACAGATTGAGCTTTATATGTCAGAATGAATTTTTATGAATTTCTGTCCTGTAAACATTATGTCTAAACCATAATATATTATTTGAGGACTATTTTAATGCATGTAGAATACTCCACATCCTGGTCTATGACCTTCTTAGCTAATTGGAAGGCAGTAATGTTATGCAATGAGCAAGGGCAGGGTCTGAATTCAGATACAGTGTACTAAGATTCCAGATCTTATGCAACCTTGTAAAGGTACTCCACATTTCCATGCTTGCTCTGCAACATTAAGAATGTTGATATCTCAATAAATTTATCATACAAAATAATTCAGAGGTATGAAAGACACACTAGGCACTAGGGAGAACCTACTGATATTATTCTGCCAATTGGACATAGAATTAAACCAAATCCACTGGCTTTAAATCTGAAACAAACACACAGTAATAAAAAACATTAAAGCAGAGACACCTTTATGTCAAACACAGTCCTGACTTACCAGGTCGGACAAGTTTGAGTTCAGTCACTGATAAGATACAAATGCCCATGGACCTGTTCAGAACAATTAACCCAAGGTAAGGAATGCAGGATTCTCCACTCACTGGATTTTGTTTTTTTACACATCATCGACAGGTTTTGAAGATAGATATCAAATAAAGACCTATGAGTAACGCGGCAGATTAGTCATCAACTCAGTGTGAAAAACAAAGTTAGTATATAAAGGCAGTTTTTCACTCCTCAATTCCAGAGACTGCTATAAAAATAAACAATCCAGGGGGAGGGTGAAGCCACACACTCCTACCAGAAAGATTCAATGGAGGTTGTAATACTTCTTTTTTATTTTAGTTCCCATTTTGCTTTTATAATTTATTTATGTATTTGCACACTTATTTATTTAGTTTAATTTTACATGTTTGAGTTTTTTGTCTTTATGTATGTAATTGTCACATGCATGAAGCACCCATAAAAGTCAGGAAAGGACCTAGGATCCTCTAGAACTGGAGTTACAGAGGGTTGTAAACAGTTGTGTACATGCATGGAATCAAATCCAGGTCCTCTGCAAAAGAACCTCATGTCTTTAAGCATCTCTCCAGCCCCGATTTATACTTTTGTGTTCTAACTGTTCATTGTTCATTTATCTCACTTGGACACTTTTATACCTCACTATATATTAAAAGATACAAGTGAAGAATCTCAAGACAGCAGGAAATCCCATTTATTGATACTCTTTCATTGTGTAGCGTGTTATGTGAGTATACCACACACTCACTCATGACATTTATTCAACCACCTTCATGGATAACCCAAGTCCATCAATCTCCCCAGGCTGCTTGACAAAACAGCCCAGTCTCACCATTCCCAACGTCCATTGGCCATCACATGGTGACTTGGGCTTTTCAGGGCACAGAACTTGCTGTTTTGAGGCACACTAAAGCTAAATAAAGATTTCAAAATCATGAACATTGTCTTAAGAGCACAAGGAGGATTACATCCTCAGATGGTCTCAGTGCTTTTGTAACACTCGCTTTGTAACCCTTCTTCTGGCCACTTCTTTCTATGTGATCTCCACCTTTCTCTCTGGTTGATTAATATGGCAAACATGTTTCAGACTGAAATTTATCAAGTTTCACTGATGTAATTGTTCATATGACATGAACCATTATTTAAACTCTCTCCTTTCTATGCCTATGCTGTCTGAATAACTTATGGTATTCAGATATAATTTTAAGTAAGACATTGCTAACACAATAATAAAAAATTATGAAAAAATACTTTACTAATTATAATATACCTTATAAATAAAAACTATTACAACTGCAAGATAATTAAGTCTACAATTTGTTCAGCAAAGACTTTACCTTGATCTTTCAAATGACACTTTTATATCTAAAGAGAAGTTTAATTTGTACACCACCGGTACAATCCATAGAAACTATTTTTTCATTTATACAGTATTTTATGTATTTTTTATATATTTATATTACCCATTAAAAATAAATTACACTGAAAATTAAGAGAATGACATTTATTGTTTGTATATTTCTGTTTCTCCAGTTATATGAATGAAATTTTTATTTTTATGGAAATTGGTTGCTTGAAACTCAAGTGAAAATATCTAAAAGTGGCAGATACATTTCCCTAGGCAGAAATCAATGTCTGAAAGAAAATCTAACTGAATGATAGGATTTCTTTTGTCTTCTCGCAGTTTGCTCATTTATGCCACTCAGAAATAGTTTCATTTTGTTGTAAATTATGTTCCCGCTGGATGTTTTGAGATTTATTTTCTTCTTTATCAAAAAGGACCCATGTGCCTAAAGGTAGAGGTAACTTTTAAATTCTTAAAAATTATCTCAAAAACACTATTCTCTATTTGACCATCCACCTCAGTCGTGTGATGACTTAAAATGGGGAATTAATCTTCACAAAAGAGTAAAATACCTATGGCTGGAGCCTTGGTGGAGTCTGTGGAGAGATGACACGGTCCTGCTCATAGGCCATCTACATTCCCTTGGGAAGTGAAATAAGAGTTCACGGTCATATTGAAAATCCAGATTTATAATTGAGAAAGCAGGTGTCCAGGGAAACCATTCCTTTTACACCATCATTAAACCTTTATGCTTTAATGGTCTTCATGGCAAGCTTTGTGTAGGGATTCATTGTTTAATATCAGGTTAAAAAAAGGGTTTCCACTGTCTTCCCTTGCAATTTTCCAGAAGTATGTGTTTTGATTCATTCATCTGTCCACACAGTACTGAGTCATGTTTCTCTTATGAGCAATAACATTCTTAATAAACTCAGTGTTTATAAACTACTACAGAGTCATAAAAACTGGAAGTTGAGAGCACCAGCAGCTATTATAATAATTTGTTTAGGGAAAAAAGTAAATCCTGAAAAAAGTATAATATTTATTTGGTCATTCAACAATGATTTATTTGCATATACCATGAAATGTATAAGCTCATGGTGTATAACTATTTAACTTAAGAAAATTCAAATCTTCAATTTCAATATTAAATATAATACTATATGAAGATGTGAATTTTATGGGATTCAGTTTGTCTCCTGATGTGCAAGCAAAATAAATAATCTGTCCCACAACCAGCTATCTGCTTTAGAATTAAATGGAAAGGCATGTTGCATATATTGAAAGATGTTGTTTCTTTTCTCATCTTCTATTAGTGATAAATGTATTTACAACAGCATCTCACATGTTGAATTTTCAAATACTGAAGCTATGTTCAAAGATTGAGGGTGAACTTTCACTTCACTGCCCAGCATCCTAAGAAGAGATTTCTAGTCTATTCCATTAGACACATGATAGAGAAGGGAGGTGCAGGAGGGTGCAGCTCAAGCCAATGAGCTATAAGAAAAGGGCACACATTTTATAATCTGAAAATGAGGCAACATTAGCTCGATAGTCGCACAAACAGAGTCCCAGTGACCTTAACCTCACCCTTAGGTAGAATATTAATTCACTTTGAAAAACTCTCCAGTAAAGTTTTCAGAAAAAGAAAAATGATGAGAAGAATTGATAATCATCATATATAAGTGACTAACAAAAGCCCTCCCATCCGTTTCATGTGTCTAAAAACAATGGCATCAGATGGATTTTATTTAACCATACCCATCTGCTTGCCAGGATCACAGGTTTATTTGAACATATATGCAATTTTGTAAACAATTTTTTGTATGATAATATGCCTGATAAGGTATAAAATGCCACATATAATTACACTTATTATACCCGAGATTGTATGTCGAGAAACATCTCCATTGAAAAGTCACATAGAAAATCTCAAGGCCCTGTCTCCTCCATGAGTTTTAAAATTGGCTATGGGATTTTTACAAAAATTATGAAATATTAGTAAAGGGCAATCATAAAGTTCCATTTTATGGAATTTAATGAAATTTAAATTTCTAGAAATCTTTCCATGTAGTTTAAATGACTATAAATATCCATTCTAGTCTAATTTGTTTTAGAGACAAGTCAAGCAATTTTATATATTCTTAGATGTTTCATTCTTATCTAAAGTACCCTTTTATACATACATTACAAAATATAATAAATTTGAGAATGTATCCAATTGTGTTTAATTTTATAGCAATAACAATAAAAACAGTTTAGGTTAGTTTATTAAAAAGTAACTTATACACAAGTAGATTAATCAATAACTAACTGAGGTACTGTACTATTAGTAGTTACACAAATATGAATTATCTGATATACTTTTATCAGCTTTCTGTAGTTAAAATAAAATTGATCATTCTTATCATATTTCCTAATAGTATTACTATATAGCTCATTAGATTAGGATATTTCGAGAGTTTTTCCACTTTTATCAACATCTACCCAAAACTCAGACTAGTTATTTGTTATGAGCAAATGAACTTTAGATATATTTGAAAATTACCCATCTCATTGCAATTCTAAGTGATTAGGCATCTCTCCTTAGATTTTCTTATTATTATCATAGGGTCATAAGGTCTTCTCTTCAAGAGACAAATGTCCCAGTGTAAATCTACCTTCTTTTACTTGGCTCAACTCTATAGAGATAGCCTACATTGTGGTGAAGAGTGGTAGGCTTTGCTTTGAATATCCTGAAATACACTCTAGTAGTCAAATAAAGCTTTATCCTCTTTATACTTCTTGTAAAAAGGAATTCCCAAGATACAACTTATAGACCACATGAAGCTCAAGAGGAAGGAAGTCCAAAGTGTGGTCCTTCTTAGAAGAGGGAACAAAATACTCAAGGGAGCAAATACAGAGACAAAGTGTGGAGCAGAGACTGAAGGAAAGGTTATCTAGAGACTGCCCTACCTGGGGATCCAGCCCATATACAGTTACCAAACCCAGACACTATTGTGGATGCCAAGAAGTGCTTGATGACTGGAGCCTGATATGGCTGTCTCCTGAGAGGCTCTACCAGTGCCTGACAAATACAGAAGTGGATGCTCAAAGCCAACCATTGGACTGAACATGGTGTCCCCAGAGGAAGAGTTAGAGAAAAGACTGAAAAAAGGTGAAGAGGTTCACAACCCCATAGAAGGAACAACAATGTCAACCAACCAGACTTCCCAGAGCTGTGAGGGACTAAACCACCAACCAAAGAGTACACATAGAGGATCCATGGCTCCAGCCGCCCATGTAGCAGAGAATGGCCTTGTAGGGCATCAGTGGGAGGAGAGATCCTTGGTCCTGTGACAGATTGTTGCCCTAGTGTAAGGGAATTTGAGGGTGGGAGGCAGAAGTGAGTGGGTGGGTGGGTGGGTGGGTGGGTGAACACCCTCATAGAAACAAGGGGAGGTATATGGGATAGGGGTTTTCCATGGGGGTAGAGATGGAACCAGGATAATACTTGAAATGTAAATAAAGAAAATATTCAATAAAGAATATATTTTTAAAAAGCTGTAAACAACCAGTTACTTTAATCTCTCTATAGATGGTTCAGGTACATGCTATTGGCTAACTTTAGGAGAGACTCTTCAGTTTTAGTTGGAAACTCAGAAACTCTCACCCTATATCCAGAACATGAGCTTTCATGAAAAGATTGCCTGAAAAGGTGAATTCTTTCTGCCATTATTTTCCATGATGGTTCTTTAAGACCAGAATGTTCAGTAGCTATTTATTCTAGATATGAAAAGAAAAAAAATACAGATAGAAATAATCAATGAATGAGTGACTGAGATGGATAGTAAACAAACAGGTGTAATACCCCAGAGGTAAGAATACAGCATAAAATACACAGGACAAGATCTACATCCTGGCATGGGGAAAGTAAATAGTGATGCCTTGGGAGGCAATATCAGAGTGTTGTACTTGTCCTTCAGCTTCACTAAGCAGGATTTCCTCAGTTCAAAAATCAGGAACACAGCAAGCAAAAAAAAAAAAAAAAAAAAAAAGCCCAAACTTCAGGTTATGTTCAGGGCTCTTAGAATGATTTGGCATGTAGGTCAGAACACTGTAGTCCCTGAATCAGTTCTGGATCAATTTCTCCAGATATTTGAGCTCAGAATTTGCTTTGTACTTTAAATTGCTATGGGCATAGGGAGAATGAGAAGAATAAGCCATGTAAAACAAAATTTCAAACTTTCAAGCATTAAAGTTCAAATGTTGTTAATGTTTTATGGAACTGTGGCCATGGTCCCTTTTCCATATCACCTACAGTTGCTTTTGTGAAACAGTGAGATTCAAGTAGTTGTAACAAAGTCTTTGGTTGCAAAACCAAAAATATTTACTAAGTTTTTCCCAAAGACTAATGTATTGCTGTGACAGGCCTGTTGAAGTTTCTTGTTGATGGAATGTGGACTTTGGGAGTTTGGGTTATTAAGCGATGAAGCATATTAAGAAGGGTTTTGGGCTATCCAGAGAGGATATTGAAAGACAATCAATCTTAGACAAAAGAGCAAAAAACCTTCAGTTGAAAAAAGATAGCATTTTCAACAAATGTTGCTGGTTCAACTGGTGTTCAGCATGTAGAAGAATGCAAATCCATCCATTCTTTTTTTTTTTGACATTCTTTTTTAAAATTTTTATTAGATATTTTCTTCATTTACATTTCAAATGCTATCCTAAAAGTCCCTTATACACTCCCTCCACCCTGATCCCCTGCCCACTCACTCCCACTTCTTGAACCTGGCATTTCCCTGTACTGGGGCATATAAAGTTTGCTAGACCAAGGGGCCTAGCAAACTTCCTAAAGATGGCTGACTAGGCCATCTTCTGCTACATATGCAGCTAGAGACACGAGCTCTGGGGGCTGATTAGTTCATATTGTTGTTCCACCTACAGGGTTGCAGACCCCTTAAGCTCTTGGGTACTTTCTCTAGCTCCTATATTAGGGACTCTGTTCCATCCTATAGATGGCTGTGAGCATCGACTTCTGTATTTGCCAGGCACTGGCAAAGCCTCACAGGAGACAGCTATATCAGGATCCTTTCAGCGAAATCTTGCTGGCGAATTCAATAGTGTCTGTGTTTGCTGTCTGATTATGGGATGGACCCATTGGTAGGGCAGTCTCTAGATGGTCCATCCTTTCATCTTAGCTCCAAACTTTGTCTCTGCAACTCCTTCCATGAATGTTTTATTCCCTATTCTAGGGAGGAATGAAGTATCTACTCATTGGTCTTTCTTCTTGATTTTCTTGTGTTTTGGAAGTTGTATCTTGGGTATTCTAGGTTTCTGGACTAATATCCACTTATCAGTGAGTACACATCAAGTGACTTCTTTTGTGATTGGGTTATCTCACTCAGGATGATATCCTCCAGATACATCCATTTGCCCAAAATTTTCATAAATTCATTGTTTGTAATAGCTGAGTAGTATAAATGTGTAAATGTACCTCCATGGTATAAATGTACCACATTTTCTGTATCCATTCCTCTGTTGAGGGACATCTGGGTTCTTTCCAGCTTTTGACTATTATAAATAGGGCTGCTATGAACATAGTGGAGCATGTGTCCTCATTACCAGTTGGAACATCTTCTGGATATATGCCCAGGAGAGATATTGCTGGATCTTCCAGTAGTACTATGTTCAGTTTTCTGAGGAACTGCCAGACTGATTTCCAGAGTGCTTGTTCAAGCTTGCAATCCCACCAGCAATGAAGGAGTGTTCCTCTTTCTCCACATCCTTGCCAGCATCTGCTGTCACCTGAATTTTTGATCCTAGCCATTCTGACTAGTGTGAGGTGGAATCTCAGGGTTGTTTTGATTCGCATTTCTCTGATGATTAAGGATATTGAACATTTTTTCAAGTGCTTCTTAGCCCTTTGGTATCCCTCAGTTGAGAATTCTTTGTTTAGCTCTGTACCTCATTTTTAATGGGGATATTTGATTTTCTGGAGTCCATCTTCTTAAGTTCTTTGTATATATTGAATACTAGTCCCCTATCAGATTTAGGTTTTGTAAAGATCCTTTCCCAATCTGTTGGTGGCCTTTTTGTCTTATTGACAGAACCTTTTGCCTTACAGAAGATTTGCAATTTTATGAGGTCCCATTTGTAGATTTTTGATCTTACAGCACAGGTCATTGTTGTTCTGTTTAGGAATTTTTCCCCTGTGCCCATATCTTTGAGGGTTTCTCCCATTTTCTCCTCTATAAATTTCAGTGTCTCTTGCACAAAAATCAGGGACTAGACAAGGCTGCTTACTTTCTCCCTACCTATTCAAAATAATACTTGAAGTCCTAGCCAGAGCAATTCGACAACCAAAGGAGATCAAGGGGATACAAATTGGAAAGGAAGAAGTTAAAATGTCACTCTTTGCAGATGATATGATAGTATACACACACACACACACACACACACACACACACACACACACATATATATATATATATATATATATATATATGATAGTATATATAAGTTTCTACAAAAAATGGGGTACAGAGTTAAACAAAGAATTTAAATTTTTTATTAGATATTTCTTCATTTACATTTCAAATGTTATCCCAAAAGTCCCCTATACTCTTCCTTTGCCCTGCTCCCATACCCACTCACTCCCACTTCTTGGCTCTGGCATTCCCTGTACTGGGGCATGTAAAGTTTGCAAGACCAAGGGGCCTCTCTTCTGAGTGATGGCCAACTAGGCCATCTTCTGTTATACATGCAGCTAGAGACACGAGCTCTGGGGGTACTGATTAGTTCATATTGTTGTTCCACCTATAGGAAAATAAAGACTTCTTAACTGAGGAATATTGAATGGCCTAGAAGCACCTAAACAAATGCTCAACATTCTTAGTCATCAGGGAAATGCAAATCAAAACAATGCCAAGATTCTACCTCACACCAGTCAGAATGGCTAAGATGGGTAGGGGAGCAGGGCGGGGACGCGGGAGGGTAAGGGAAAATTTCTGGATAACATGTGAAATGTAAATGAAGAAAATATCTAATAAAGAGAAAAAAAAAACTCAGGTGACAGCAGATGCTGGTGAGGATGTGGAGAAAGAGGAACACTCCTCCATTGTTGGTGGGATTGCAAGTTGGTGCAACCACTCTGGAAATCAGTCTGGGGGTCACTCAGAAAATTGGACATACCTGAGGACCCAGCTACACTACTCCTGGGCATATACCCAAAAGATTCTTCAACATATAACAAGGACACATGCTCTAGTATGTTCATAACAGCCTTAGAAGCTGGAAAGAATCCAGATGTCCTTCAGCATATTCATGGATACAGAAAATATGATACATTTACACAATGGAGTACTACTCAACTATTAAAAACAATGAATTCATAAAATTCTTAGGCAAATGGATGGAACTAGAAAATATCATCCTGAATAAGGTAACCTAATCACAAAAGAACACACATTGTATATCCTCACTGGTAAGTGGATATTTGTCCCAGTTTGGAATACCCAAGATACAACTGACAGACCACATGAAATTCAAGAAGGAAGACCATAGTGTGAGTGCTTCAGTCCTTAGAAGGGGGGACAAAAATACTCAAAGGAGCAAATACAAAGACAAAGTGTGGAGCAGAGATTGAAGGAAAAGCTAAACAGAGATTGCCCCACCTGGGGATCCATCCCATATATAGACACCAAACCCAGACACTATTGTGGATGCCAAGAAGTGCTTGCTGAAGCCAGGCATGGTGGTGCTCACCTTTAATCTCAGCACTTGGGAGGCAGAGGCAGGCAGATTTCTGAGTTCAAGACCTGCCTGATCTACAAAGTGAGTTCCAGGACAGCCAGGGCTATACAGAGAAACCCTGTCTCAAAAAGCCACCCCCCCAAAAAAAAAACCAAAAGCAAAAACAAAAACAAAAACAAAAAAAAAGTGCTTGCTGACAGGAGCCTGATATAGCTGTCTCCTGAGAGGCTCTGCCAGAGCCTGACAAATACAGAGGCACATGCTTTAAGCTAACAATTGGACTAAACATAGGGTCCCCAATGGAAGAGTCAGAGAAAGGACAAAATGATTTAGGTTTGCAACCCCATAGGAGGAACAACATCAATGAACCATACCTCCTAGAGCTCCAAGGGTCTAAACCACCATCCAAGGAGTACACATGGAGGGGCCCATGGCTCCAGACCCATATGTAGCAGAGAATGGCCTAAGGACCCAGCTCTGGGGGTACTAGTTAGTTCATATTGTTCTTCCACCTATAGGTTGGAGACCCCTTCAGCTCCTTAGATACTTTCTCTAGCTCCTCCCTTGGAAACCCTGTGTTCCATCTAATAGCGGACTGTGAGCCACCTCTTCTGTATTTTCCAGGCACTGGTATAGCCTCCCACAAGACAGCTATATCAGGGCCCTTTCAGCAATATCTTGCTGGCATATGCAATAGTGTCTGTGTTTGGTGGCTGATTATGAGATGGATCCCCGGTAGTTATCATGTAGAAGACTGGGAATTGATACATTCTTATCTCCTTGTACTATCATTTCTTTTCGGGGCCCTCATGTTATCATCTTCTCTCAGAACCTCAGAAAGTTCAAAACCCCTACAATGAACAAAACCTCTCTTTACAATAGCTAACACAGATAAAATACAAAATAATATCTACTAACTCTGTGTCAGTTCTGTCTTCAGAGCCTTAAGGTTATATGACTATTAAGAGCCAGAACCCACAGTCTGTGTGCATGATTCTACATGTGTGGTTGTTGTTTTATATTTTGGAGACAGAATCTCATGTATTTCAGGCTGACCTCAGACTGGGTATCTAATGGTGAACTCCTGATCCTCCTACCTCCACCTCCAGAGTTCTAGGATTATAGGAGTGCACCATCAAACTAGGGAGATGTAGAGGAATATCATCACACTGATCCAAATGTCCTTCAGTCTCACCAGTATTCTTCAAGTACTATAGAAATTCAGAAGCACTCTAAAAATCCCCATGGGTGGTGAAAAACTATTTTGTCGTGATACAGTCTACATCTCTGTGGGATATGATAAGAAACTCAGAGAACTGGTCTACGCAAGCCTTTCTCTTGACACAGAGGATGGGATCCAGCCTTCCAAAGCACCGTTTCTCTCAGGGACTGCATCTGGCAATATAGACTTATTTTCAAAACACTGCCTATGATCTATCAGATGTACTTAAGTTCAGAGTAAAAGTAAAAAGCTTCTTTTGCATATCATTTTTTTCTTGGCTTGTTCTCCTTTTCCCCTTTTCATAATAATAAGTGTTGGCATCTTTTCAAAAGCCTTAGGCTTTTTAATATTTTGTTTCTCATGGAGGTTTGAAGACCCCAGAAACTCATTTATTTGAGTGCTTATGTGTCAAGGTGTAGCACTGTCTGAGAAAGATTAGGTGGAATGGTCTTGGAGAGGAAGTGTGTCACTAGGGATGGGCTTTGAAGTTTCAAGTCTCTGTGTCTCTGTGTCTGTCTGTCTGTCTGTCTGTCTGTTTCTCTCTCTCTCTCTCTCTCTCTCTCTGTGTGTGTGTGTGTGTGTGTGTGTGTGAGAGAGAGAGAGAGAGAGAGAGAGAGAGAGAGAGAGAATGAACAACTCTCAGTTACTTTTCCAGCACCAAGTTTACCTGTGTGCCACCATGTTCTCCATTGCAATATTAATAGACTAAACCTCTGAAACTGTAGTTAGACCCCAATTAAATGCTTTCTTCAATATGAGTTGCCTAGCCATGGTTACTCTACACAGCAATAGAACAGTGATTAGGGCATTTCTTAAAAATGTATTTCATTTTTGAAATTATTATGTAGGGGGATGTACATGTGTGCAGAAACCCACAGAAACTAAATGGCTTAACTATCCCTGGAGTTGAAATTACACAGTTTTGAACTGCCTAACACTACTGCTGGGAACTGAACCAGAATTCTGTGTAAAAGCAGCAACTGCTCTTAACTGCTGAGCCATCTCTCTAGACCCAGAATTCTAGCCTAATAATAATTTATATATTTATATCAATTCAAGCCCCTATAACTTACTAAGCTGGAGTTCATTTTATAACCTGTAAAATTTTATATTTTACATACACAAAGTAAACATATGGCTAAAGGTTACATTGCTGGAAATATGTTTAACAAATTAATCGTATTGGATCCATACAACACATACTTAAGGAAACAAATAACTAGACTTTATAAATTCAGTGTACAAATTTTTTAAATGCTATGAAAGGTTCAGTAATAAAGTGGATAGCAAGGCAAATGTATCTCTCTTACACAATGGTATTATTAGGATATATATATATATATATATCCTTTCATGTAAATGTTATTAATTTGGTCTTTTCCGCCTGGTCAGAACTGGTGAGTTTGGATGAATAATTTCCAAATAATTATTTAACTTTCTGCTTTATACACAAATCCTTATTTTCATTTCTATATATCTTAAAAATAAAATAATGCACTGGTACTAAAAAGCAATGATCCTAATAAGCCAGCAAAGACAATTTCTGAGAATATTAATAAGTGGGTGTTATAAATGCTTTTGAAGCATTTTAATGTTGAAAGGAAATCACAAATAATTTTATTATTTGAAATTGTTGGCTCTTGATTCTCTTCTCTAATGAAACATGCCACACTTTGTGTACTCGACCCGGTCCACTGACTGCCCAGCACTCTACCAAGCAAAGGCCTTTTGAAGATGCTTGGCTCTCTGTCCCCAGTAGTAAGTCAGATGCTTTGCCTTGTCTAGCTATGTCTATAGTACCCAGCCCACGGCTTATCATGGCAGTAAACATGTTACAACTGCTAGTCTAGAATGGGATCATCCTGAGAACCCGAGAAGAAACATCTCCTTCACTAGCATCTTGCCAATGCCAAGCAGGTACCATGGCACTCATCAAGCTGTTTTTTCATACATAGCACTGATGCCACTCTACAGACAACTGAACTGTTACTAGCAGGATAAACTGATCTATGAAATGTATCTCCTAGAAGCTTAAAAACCAGAGTATTAACTGTGGAACATGCTGCATCGTTTTACAAAAATATTGAGTCACTTAAATAAAAGTAGAGGCCCATTTTCCCTCTACTTAAACATCCATCAGAAACTACATTCAGAATAAAAAACTTGTTTACTGAGTATAACCAGACAGTTCATTTAAACCCATAAGAAACTATTGGAAGCACTTACGTTAATGCAGTATGAGTACTCAGAGTTCTGTAGATGTATGTTTAAATTCTGGTTATCTGGCATGGAACCTGGACTATTTACTAGACTTCAATGATCTCTCCTTATTTTGCCAATCAGTAAAACTATCAAGGATAACTTCAAAACAAAGACCTTGTGGACAATTAACCTGGCACTTATAAAATAAAATTTAAATGTGAAAAAACAGAAGGCAAAGTGAAACGAAGTATGTATCTAATCAATGACACTGGCTGCATCTCTGTGTCCACGGGGTCAGGCACATTACTCTCTATCTGTAACAACACATCCCATTCAATACGTCTTACCAAAGAGCATTTCATGCTTTAGATTTGTATTGGAAATTCTTAACCTACACAATCATGTCAAGTACAGAGAAAACTGTTCCAAGTGATCTTGAGCACTGTAATTCTGCTACCTCACTGGGTGTAATTAAAGAACACAGAGACTTGTTGGAAGAATCTGAAAGTACCTCAATATTATTCTTGACAATAGTATTGGCTGCTTGAATGTTGATATTTCAGAATACTGTGTTGTTTGTGAATTGTTGTGTAAAATAGTTGAGCAGTGATATAATCCTATTTTTATATACTATAGTTTTATTATGTATGCAGTCATAATCCATCATTCCTAATTCACGCTGAAGGTATATGGGAATGAAATTCAGAATTTGTTAGATTATTTTTTTTTTATTTTATTGTATTAAGTTTTATTTATCTGTATCAATAAAATTCATAGTGACATATGCAGAAATATTTTTATGTTTGTGGGTATGTTTTTTTATTTACTGAAAAATAGACACAAGCACTGGTGAAACCAGTAGAAATGAATTGCATTGTTTGATACACCAATTTATAGTATGATCCCTGAAAGAAATAATTGTTAAGTAAGTTAAGTAAAAACTGTGGTCACCTTGGAGAACTATAAAATGTGAAACCAATTAACTATCTAAAATACTGGTAGATAATGAGGAAACATCTTACCTGTGTTTTATTATTACCCCCAAGAAGCCAAAGGACAATGGGATGCCAAATGAAAACCATAAAAATGTGTTTGTGGAATGCATTGTTTGTAATGAGATTGTATTAGGCACTAAGACAAATGATTGCTGACATCACCTAATGAGATTCAGCCAGACGTGGAAGGCCTATTGGAAGAATTCGCTCTTTTGCTGAGGCACTCAACCCTGAATGCAACCAAGCCTCCCAAGCTAATGCTGCCTGACAGAAAATGTGCAGTAGAATGTAAGGTCTGCAATCCAGAGCACGGGAAATTCCAGGGAAGCATACCAACCACTCATACGATACGACAACTGGAGAAATGAAAAATGCATGAGCTGCTGTGATGGCTAGGAGTAGTTAAAGCCCCTCACCACAAAATTTTATTTTCTTCTATTGTAAAACATATATGCCAAAGGACATAATAATTTTCTCTGGAGTACTAATTAATATGGCCAGCATGACTGCATTTCTTTGGAAATACAGTTTTTTTCTTTTATATTGTCCATAGAAGCATTGCATTACTTATGATAATTTATGCCTTTAATCTTTTAGTTAATAAACCCAGAGGCCATAGAATTTGAGCTGCTAAGAAGGCAGAAATAAACACAATATTATACATAAATCCCAGCAGTGAAGAATTCTATGCTTTGCTTTCTAAACTTCAGCAAGTTGGGGTGTTTCAAGAAAAACACAAGCCCTATTTTGTTGTTTGTTTGTTTGTTTTGTCTTATAACCATACACTTTTTGTTATCATATATATAGATATATGATAACATATATATCTATCATATATATATGATAGATATATATAGATTGTAATACACACACAGAGGCTCGTCAAGTCACTAGAGGACAAGAGCCACATCCTCTCTCACTGAGGCCAGGAAAGGCAGTCCAGTTAGGGGAACAGGATCTATAGACAGGCAACAGATTCAGGGACAGCCCCTGCTCTAGTTTCTAGGAGACCTGCATGAAGACCAAGCTGCATTTCTGCTACATATGTGTGAGGTGGGGGTGGGACTTAGTTCCAGCCTGTGCTCACTCTTTGGTTGATGATTCAGTCTCTGGCACCCCCCAGGGATCCAGGTTAGTTGGCTGTTGGTCTTCCTGTGGAGCCCCTGTCCTCTGAGTTTCTCAATCTTTCCCCCAACTCTTCCACAAGACTCTGTGAGCTCCATCTTATGTTTGACTCTACATCTGTTTCTATTAGTCACTAGATGGAGCCTGTCAGAAGACTATTATGCTAGGCTCCTGTCAGCAAGCATAACAGTATCATTAAAAGTGTCAGGGATAGGTTCTTGCCCGTGGAATGAGTCTCAGTTTAGGCCAGTCTTCGGTTGGTCATTTTCTCCATCTCTGCTCTATCTTTGTCCCTGCACATTTCATAGGCAGGATACATAAAAACTTTTTTTTTTTTTAACACAAATGTGTTGTGGCTATTATGTCACCTTGGGGTTCGCTCAAACTCACCTAATATTTACTACCATTCTACTGAGAGATTAAAAAAATAGTAAAATACTATACAGAAATTTCTTTCTTTCCCCATTTGTTATGTTTCACATAGTATATGCTAAGTCACTGAATTCGTTTATTATTTCTAATCATATGTTTTATAGAGATTTCTCAATATAGAATCTCATTGCACACAAACAAAAATAATTTTTACTTTTTTTCTGGTTTCGATTCTACTGATTGATTGTTTAATTCATGATTGATTGATTTTTCCATACTGGGAGCTCATGGTGATAGGGACAAGCAATGGTTAGACTCCATACAGTCCTTCCTTCTTTTTCTTCAATTAATAAAGTGTTTATTTTTTAATTTTCAATTTGAAATACATTAAATATGAGCAAATTGACATAAACCAAGGCTTTGAAATTCCAAGTCACTCTTGAAACTCTAAGGTTATGCTGAGACTGAAGAGTCAAAACTGCTGTGTTGAAGTCAATGCCCCTTAGTCACAGTGGCTGCACAGAGCCTCTACATTCTCATGCGCATGACAATGAGCTGGGTCAGGTGTGGGCCTAGGATCTCATTTTTTCCCTTGCTTAGGCCCAGTTGTGTTTTTTTCATCCTGCTTGAAGAATGGAGATGGATATCTAAGTTTGCTGAGTAAGCATGCCCCCTGGGGTTCATTTCAGAGTGAAAACCAAGTCTACAGAAGATGAGAACACAGAGTTCTTCCAACAAATTCCACAGACACCACCTGGACATGGGGTCTACTGAGTGACTTCTTTTTTTTTTTCCAATTTTTTTATTAGATATTTTCTTAATTTACATTTCAAATGCTATTCCAAAAGTCCCCTCCCCCCCTCCCTACTCCCCTGTCCACCCACTCCCACTTCTTGGCTCTAGCGTTCCCCTGTATTGGGGCATATAAAGATTGCAGTACCAAGGGACCTCTCTTCCCAATGATGGCTGACGAGGCCATCTTCTGCTACATATGGAGCTAGAGACACGAGTTCTGGGGGTTCTGGTTAGTTCATATTGTTGATCCTCTTCTAGGGTTGCAGACTCCTTCAGTTCCTGGGGTTCTATCTCTAGCTTCTTCAATGTGGGCCCTGTGTTCTATCTTATAAATGATTATGAGCATCCACTTCTGTACAAGACAGCTATATCAGGGTCCCTTAAGTAGGCACTAGCTGTCTTATGCCATAGTGTCTGAGTTTAATGATTGATTATGGGATGGATCCCCCCTGGTGGGGTAGACTCTGTATGGTCCATCCTTTCATCTTAGCTCTAAACTTTGTCTCTGTAACTCCTTTCATGGGTATTTTGTTTCCTATTCACAAGAGGATGAAGTATCCACGCACTGGTCTTCCTTCTTGATTCTCTTGTGTTTTGCAAATTGTATCTTGAATATTTTAAGTTTCTGGGCTAATATCCATTTATCAGTGAGTGCATATCCAATGACTTCTTTTGTGATTGGGTTACCTCACTAAGGATTATATCCTCCAGATACATCCATTTGCCCAAGAATTTCATAAATTCATTTTTTAAAATAGCAGAATAGTACTCCATTGAGTAGATGTACCACATTTTCTGTATCCATTCCTCTGTTGAGGGACATCTGGGTTCTTTCCAGCTTCTGGCTATTATGAATAAGGCTGCTATGAACATAGTGGAACATGTGTCCTTTTTACCAGTTGGAACATCTTCTGGGTATATGCCCAGGAGAGGTATTGCTGGATATACTGGTAGTACTATGTCCAATTTTCTGAGATAACGCCAGACTGACTTCCAGAGTGGTTGTACAAGCTTGCAATCCCACCAGCAATGGAGGAATGTTCCTCTTTCTTCACATCCTCGCCAGCATCTGCTGTCCCCTGAATTTTTTATCTTAGTCATTATGACTGGTGTGAGGTGGCATCTCAGTGTTGTTTTGATTTGCATTTCCCTGATGATTAAGGATGATGAACATTTTTTCAGGTGTTTCTCAGCCATTTGCAATTCCTCAGTTGAGAATTCTTTGTTTAGCTCTGTACCCCATATTTTAATGAGGTTATTTGTTTTTCTGGAGTCCAGCTTCTTTAGCTCTTTGTAGATGTTGGATATTAATCCCCTATCAGATTTAGGATTGGTAAAAATCCTTTCCCAATCTGTTGGTGGCCTTTTTGTCTTGCTGACTGAGTCTTTTGCCTTACAGAAGCTTTGCAATTTCATAAGGAACCATTTGTCAATTCTTGATCTTACCGCACAGGCCATTGCTGTTCTGTTTAGGAATCTTTCCCCTGTGCCCATATCTTCGAGGGTTTTCCCCACTTTCTCCTCTATAAATTTCAGTGTCTCTGGTTTTATGTGGAGGTCTTTGATCCACTTAGACTTAAGCTTTGTACAAGGGGATAAGAATGGGTCAATTCGCATTCTTCTACATGATAACCGCCAGTTGT
>CACVCL010032251.1:0-19116 GCA_902729485.2 Mus minutoides | reverse complement strand
CTCAGGAATGCCACCCACCTCCTTTGAGACAGTGTTTCTCAATGGCTTGGAGCTCACTAGCAAGCCCCAGGGATCCATCTGCCTCTGCCTCCCCAGCTCTGGGATTGCAAGCACACACCACTATGCTTTGAATGTTTACCTAGGTAGTGGAAATCAGACTCAGGTCTTCATGTTTACAAGACAAGCAGTTGAACAGACTGAGCCGTCACGCCAGCCCACATCAAGGTGGACTTCGTGTGCTGGAAGCATCAATGTTGGGGAAGGTCCAAGTAGATGCTACTGTATAGTTTCTTTACAAGAAGACCATTTAGCAGGGCTACTTACTTGAGGTTGGGGAGTGGTACTTTATTTGTAAGGTTTTATTTTTCTTGATTTATTATTTTTTAGTGTGTGTGTGTGTGTGTGTGTTTGTGTGTGTGTGTGTGTACAACGTGGGCACATGCAAGTGAGTGCAGGTGCCTAGAGAGGCCAAAGATGTTAGATCCCTGGAGTTGGAGTTAGAGTTAGAGTGGTTACACAGTGCACAATGTGGGTGCTGGGAACCAAACCTGGGTCCTCTGCAAGAGTAGTATGTGCTCTTAACCACCGAGCCATCTGTAGGCTCAAGTGAAATGCTTTCATTTATTGGAAAGAGGTGGGGAAAGTGGGAGAGCTTAAAACTCAGAGAGGGTGGAAGTAGGTATCCCATAATAGTACTTCTGCTGTCAACATTTTCTCTGAGGCTGCCCATGACACCATCCTGTGTACACGAGCCCATGTAGTTGTACATGTGAATGGATGGGCTGTACACACATCAGTACATGTTAGAGATAGAGCAGACCATGGGGAAGAGATCTCACCGGTAGACATTATGTCCTTGACCCTGTGTTTAAATGAGCCAGAAGCTGGCAATGTAGACAATGTGGCCCAGTCTAGTTCTGGATTTGGCATCACCATGGCGTTTTTAGTCTGGGGAAATGGCTCATATAGTAAAGTGCTTGTCTTGCTAACACGAGAGCCACAGCTTGATCACCAGAAGCTAAGATAAGTAGTTTGAAATAAGCTAGGCTGAGCGTGGTTGTACACGCTTTTAATACCAGTGCTCCAGAGCTTGGGAGGCAGAGGCAGGTGAATCTCTGAAGTTTAAGGCCAGCCTGGTTTACATAGTGAGTCCAGTCCATCCAGGGCTGTGCAATAAGACACTGTATCAAAACTGAAACAAAACCAGCAGCCGCTACAGCCATGGTGGCAACACCTTCTCCACTATGCCTGGTTTATATAGTGTTTGGAATCAAAGCCTCGCCAGGGCTTCACACATTCTAGAAAATTTACCCACGTAGCCACATGTCAGCCCATCCACTATTAAGAATGAAAGCACGCCTTCAGACAGCAACATCTAACCTTGACAGGCCACTGTGTTTCTTTTGTTCTTTGCTATCTGTCTTTCCCCCTCTACAGAGGCTCAAGTATCAAACCACCCATCTGTTATTGCTCAGGACGGGGCTTGAGGGCAGCACAGGAAAGGACTCACACCTGAATATGTATGTCTCAGAGGATGTCCTCTGCAGTTGTCAACTGTAAGCCTGGTCTTCCCCATTGTGACCCTTGGCTTAGTCACTTGACACCTGACAAAAGTCAGTCTTCCTTCCTCCCAGATAGGAACATTGCACCCTGGTAGGGTTCATACCTAGCCTGGTGATGTGGTGATAATATGGGGTACCCTCCATAGTTGTCATCTCCCATCCCCCCCCCCAGTTCTTTTTCCCATACTCCCAGGGGACAGTAAGAACAACAAGTACTGTAAACTGGAAAGTCTTCTCTCTCTCAAGCCCCCATCCTACCTCCTCAGTGAACATGCTACAGCTGTCAGCTCACTTCACCTTGCATGGGTCACTCCCCAAACGCCCTTGCAGGTGGAAGAGTGATGCAGGTTTTTTAAGGCACTAGAGCACCTGAGCCCTCTCTGTCCATCTGTCTCCTTTAGCCTCCTCCCTCCTTCATGCTGCTCCTCTGTGGGGTGCCAGCTGAGGTTCTCCAAGGGTTACAGTGTCTGGCAGGCAGGTCACTCTTGCCCCACTCCACCGGCCTTCCTGTGTAACCCCCCCAAGCTAAGCGTCCCACGTAGGCTACACGCTGTATGTCTAAACAGAGCCTCAAACAATAATAAAACCATAGGGACTCTTCTGGAACTAAGGCTTGTTCTAACACCTGCCTCCAGACTAGCCTAGATCCGCATCGTAAATTAATTCTGAAGGGAAGTGATACAGCTAGCAAGTTAAGGAGAGACAAGACGAGGTGAAATATTACCCAGATGCTGTTAAGAAAAAATCAAAGAGACAGGAAGTACAAAGCACACATACCTCCTCCTATACTATTGGTTGGTTCACCTGAGGCTCCGCCCACCGCAGCTGGGCCCCACCCTCCGCTCTTTCCCCTATAACTTACCTGCTCTCCTCCCAGTCTTTAGGTTTCTTGGTTTCGTTTGGTTTTATGCAGCGAATGTAGTGGGGTGTACATTTCATCAGGGTGCTCACGAGGTCGTTGGCTTGTTTCTGGTGGGAAGAATAAGAACAGTTAGAGATAAAGAACTCTATAGCAGACCAGCTTCCAAAGAAACCCTGCAACACCCGGCATGGAGCACGAGGCCAGAAACAAATGTCATGTTGAGCCTCATTGTGCCCGAGCCAGGTGCCCAGAACAGCTGTAAAGCTCTGCTGACTTTTATGATGATCTCTATCACACTTAGGAGTTATAAATTTGAACACTGAAAACAATTAGGCATTTTAGGTTGTATATCTATAAATAAAACAGAAAATCTTCACATGTGATCATTTCATCAGGAATAATGTCATTATCAACAAATTAACTTCAATTTGTACTGACTTGAGATCACTATAAATACACTTTCATTAGTGTGTGTGTGTGTGTGTGTGTGTGTGTGTGTGTGTGTGTGCCTAGGATCTCAGGCTTCCTAGGCTATTCTCTAATTCACTACCTAGCCAAAGATGACCTTGGTGACGTGATTCTCCTGCCTCAGCATCCCAAGTGCTGGGATTACAGTCATGCACTACTATGCCTGGTTCTTGATAATTTTTGTTTGTTTGTATATTTGTTAAAAATTATAAGTATGGATAAAATTTCAAATATCTTTCCCGTTAGTGCCATCTATGAAGAATCTCTTAATTAAGATGAGAAAGAGGTTGGGGAAATGGTTCTGCAGTTAAGAGAACTTGCTGCAGGGGCTGGTGAGATGGCTCAGCGGGTAAGAGCACCCGACTATTCTTCCGAAGGTGATAAGTTCAAATCCCAGCATCCACATGGTGGCTCACAACCATCTGTAATGAGATCTGGCACCCTCTTCTGGAGTGTCTGAAGACAGCTACAGTGTACTTACATATAATAAATAAAATAAATCTAAAAAAAAAAAAAGAAAAAAAAAGAAAAAAAAAAGAGAACTTGCTGCTCTTCCAGAGGACCTTAGTTCAGTTCCAAGCACTGACACAACTGCCTATAACTCCATCTCTAAGGGATCTGTAGGCACCCACATACACAGACCATACACACCCCCCCACAAAATAAATAAAATGATGTAAATTCACAGCAAACAAAGTAAATTCATAAATAAAACCTAATTCAGGAATGTCTTAGATGCCATTTTTTTTTTCAGTACCCCCTTCATTTGTCCCTTTACAAACCTGCAGGCTCTCTGCAGTTTCTTTGTGGGACATAACTTACATCTTCACACAGCAAAGTGACTCTGTATAAAAATCATCTATCATTAACTATGCCCTGGGTACCCAGAGCAGGACTTAATTCAAGCAGAAAAAGGCACATAACTAAAGCTGGGACTGCCTAGGATTATTTCAGATCATGAGAATTGCCCACGTGGACAAAACAGGAGCAGTGCTCACGTCAGCAGCCCCACCACACAGCTGAGCACACCCTGGGGGTCCATGATGCCCCACTTAGGCAAACCCTCCTTCCAAGCCAGTCAGCATGCAGAGAGGAAAACCTCTCAAAGAAAACAGTGGGAAGGCCTGCCAGGAAACCGGAGAGCCATTCCTAGTCAGCTCTGCTGACATGAGACAACCCTCTCTCAATCTCTCAATTAGGGCTTCTCTGCTTCCAGGCTCACGGGGAATCTGAACCCCCCCCCCAGGAAACTGATGGGTAAAGTCAAAGCAAGATGTTCCTCGGTGAATGGAGCTCTTGTGTAAATGTGCAGAAGACAGCATTCTTTGCACTGCCTGAAATCGAGGACAGAGGTATAGAGGTTACCCCGCTGTTGCAAGGCCTCTGACCACAAAGGAAATTGCCCTTATCTTCTTTGCTGATGAAGTTACATTTGGAAACAAATCTGACAATCTTTGTTACATGTCAGGTGACGGCAGAGAGGGGCTGCAGTCTCTCTGAGCAAAGCTTTACCTGGTTTTTAATTTTTCTTTTATTTGTATTGAGTGCATTGCACGCATGTCCGTATGTGTACTACATACATACATGGTGCGGGGGGGGGTGGGGGGTGGTCAGAAGAGGGTGTTGGTTTCTCAGAGTTATGGATGGTTGTGAGTCACCTCACATGAAGGTATTGGGAATCAAACCTGGGTCTTCTAGCTAGTGCCCTTAACTGCTAAGCCATTTCTCCAGCCCTGCCTTTTTTTCCTTCTTTTGAAACTATGTCTCTGTATGTAGCCATGTAGCCCCAACTGTCTTACTGTCTTGGAACTTACCAAGCAGGCTAGGCTGGCCTCAAAATCACAGAGACTTCCCTGCCTCTGCCATCCGAGTGCCACCACACTTAACTCCCCATTCTTAAGACTTAAAGTTCTTGTTCACTTTCAGTTTTTTATATTAATTTTTATTTACTGCTATTCAGTCCTAAGCAGGTAGCAGCATACTGCCTTTGCCCTCCACACAGAGACCAATGGAACAACTTCATGTGTCCCCTGCCACAGTTCTCTTTCTACTAGTCACGGGTCTCTGATATCTCACAGCACGCCTGAGCAGTAGTGACTGTTACTACTTTTGCTTTTTCAAATGAGAGCATTAAGCCTTGCAGGAAGAAGGATTCCTTGGGATGTAGGAAACGGGATGCAGAAAAATACAATTTGTAACAACAAAGGCATAGCTTGAAACCAAGCCCCCCTCCGTTTTTTTAATCACAATGCTCTTTTGCCTTTTTTTTTTTTTTTTTTTTTTTTTACTGGTGATATGGAATTGTTTGGTGTGTCAGGAAAGGAATTACCCGGGTGAACTTGGACAAGGTAGAACCACCAGGTTGTGGCATAATTACTTTGAACAAGCAGGAATATGCATTAGTTGTAGTCACCCTGAATTTCAATGGCTCTGGGTCACTTTCAATGTTTCCCCGAGCAAACTGACTTCATAGAGATCTGACTCCAGCCAAGAATGCATTGGTTAGATAAAAAGGCACCAGCAGTATTCGTGAGAAGTGGGAATCAAAATACAAATAAGCCAGGCAGTGAGGAGAGGCTCGGGGTGTTGACCAATTACCCTCCAGCCTTGGTGAGGCTCCTGGCTCTGTTATGTGAAAGGTGCACAATTCTGAGTTTCAGTTCCTCCAGCTGCAGCCTACACACAGGCGGATAAAACAAGAAAACCTCTGATGTCTTTTTTTTTTTTTTCCCGAGACAGGGTTTCACTGTTTAGCCCTGGCTGTCCTGGAACTCACTTTGTAGACCAGGCTGGCCTTGAACTCAGAAATCCGCCTGCCTCTGCCTCCCGAGTGCTGGGATTAAAGGTGTAAAGGCAGAAACAGATGCCACAGTGCATGGTGCTGCAGTTCAGCACCTCCCACTCAGCTGTAGGCTCACTCAGGTCATGCCGGGTGTGTTTACCTTGGTCTACTGGGAGCTTGAGTCTGCTCTGTCTAGTATCAAAGCCTTCGCTCGAATCTCTATACTAGCCTCTTCCAATCACAATACAAAATTAAACGAAGCCTCAGAATCAAGCATTATTAAATGTAATATAATTTTATTTAAAAGGTTTATTTTTATTTTGTGCATATGAATGTTTTGTTTGCATGTACGTATGTGTAAGTATTTTTGGTGGCCAGAAGAGGGAGTTAGATTCCCCTGGGACTGGAGTTATATAGATGGTTGTGAGTCACCATGTGGGTGCTGGGAACTAAACCTGTTCTGCTCTCCAGCTTCTCAAATACAATGTTTTTCCACTTTGGTAAGTTGATGCAAGTGTCTATCAAATGACAATCCTAATCAAAGTTTGTAGGTCTGTTTTATATTTTAAAATAATTAAAACAATAAAGCGTGCAACATTAAAACTATCTTCAATATAAAATTTTCTATCCAGAAAACCTGGATTCCCTTTCAACATACTCTGGGGAATATTTTCCAAACAGTGTAGATATGGAAGGGACAAGGGACTGGGCCGTGGCTATGTGTCCTTCAGAGATGTTTCTGGAAGGCATATATAATGAGACATCCACTACTGTAGATCACCAGGCAGATCTTGGTCACAGGATTCATCAGGAAGGGTGGGGTTTGGGTGAGAATATAAGCCAACATCTCTTTAGATAACTAAACTTCAGGCTGACCTCCCTAGACAAAGGTCTCAAATGTGCTGTTCTAAACATTCTGTGTAGAGTCCAGATAGGTGGTAACTTTTTAAACTAGACACAAAGGAGAAGCAAGAGGCCCCTACTCCTCTGGAATATTCCAGACCACTTGAAAATGAGTCACTGCAAACTTGGGGGATCTGAGCCCTTGGATCTGAACGTGACAGTCTCATGACTGAAGTTTCCAGTCCAGAGCTTGTTCTTATCCAGGTCCTTCAGGCTAAGGCATGAGTCAGCCTCCCATGCAGATGTTAATATCCGAGTCTCAGAAAAATCACATCTGTTCTCTGCCCTCAGCTCTCTGTCCCAGAGACCCAAATCCCATCAATGTCTTGGAACGGCTCTTTTTTCCTCTCTCTTTCTTTCTTTCTTTCTTTCTTTCTTTCTTTCTTTCTTTCTTTCTTTCTTCCTTCCTTCCTTCCTTTATTTCTTTTTTTCTTTCTTTCTTTCTTTTATTATAAAGATTCATTATTTATTATGTACACAACATTCTGCCTGCATGTATGCCTGCAGGCTAGAAGAAAGTACTAGATCTCATTATAGATGGTTATGAGCCACCATGTGATAATTGCTGGGATTTGAACTCAGAACCTTTAGAAGAGCAGTGCTCTTAACCTTTCAGCCATCTCTCCAGCCTCTTGGAATTTCTCTTAAGGACATGATATCCCTATAACCCAGAGGGCTCTGCCTATCAGCTCAAAACTCTGCCTGCCCCAGTGGACAGTGGCATGTGTCAGTGGCATCTTCTGTTAAGAAGGCTGATGCAGGAGGACAGCTGGAGCCCAAGAGTTTGATGGATATGGCAAGATTCCATCTTTGTTTCATTGAGACCCTCTCATTTTGTAAGCCAGACTGGCCTAGAACTCGTAATCTTTTTGCCTGAGCCTTCTAAGTACTAGATTATAAGGTAAGGCTACAAACCTGGTGAGACTGTGTCACCCACCACCACCTTCCTGTGACTCAAACTTGTAATCTGCCTGCTTCTACTACCTACGTGTTGGGATCTTGGCTGTATGCTACCACACTCAGCTTGAAGCAGCCTAGAACTATTTGGTTGTTGTTTATGATGCTGGGAATCAAATACCACGTATTGATCTATCTGGATATTCCGGATATCCCACCCTAAGAACAACAGCAAACAAACAAATGTACCACCACCTTATGCCTGACTTCACCCACATAACCTAAAAGGTCCTCTTATGGAACCATGTCCTTTACTGAAGGCAGTGTCTCTGTCCTCAGGAAGGTTATTAGACACTAGGAAGGCAGGCTTTATCCATGAAACACTTGGACAGGAAAGAGCAGAGGGCAGTAACCATAGTAACAATCATGGTGTCTTTGATGCTGGCATCAATCAGGTAGGCACAGACTGAAGGGTACCATGGAATAGAATACAGAGTGAAGGAGGGTGAATGGAAGTCTAGGGCAGGGAGTGAGTGTGTGCACAAAAAATACCCACAGCGGTCAGTAGAGACAAGGCATGGGCATGGTACAGGGAACACACTGCTAGGCAGACTATCCAACAGAGCAGCCGTCGAGCATTTTTTACAGGGTAGGATGCAGGCGCTAGAGGTGGATGGCTGGATTTAATCATCAAGGCCATGCCTGGGAGTTGGTGCTACAATTTCTACCTTACCGATAAGCAAGAGAACTTGTTAGTCAAGCAAGATAAAGCTGAGAACCTTTTAAGCTAATAATCCATTATTTTTATGTGTATGTATGCCTATATGAGTTTATGTGAACTATGTGAGTTCAGGAGCCAAAGAAGCTCGAAGGGGACCTCAGATTCTCTGGAACTGGAGCTGCAGATGGTTTATAAACTGCAGTGTGGGTGCTGGGACCCGAACCTGGGTCCTGTGTAAGAACAGCAAATGCTCTTAACCGCTGAGCAATCTCTTCTGCTCCAGATGCCGAGGACTTAAATCAACGGTTGGCAATAACTTAGATAGCAAAAGCCACAGGCAACGGAACTCCAAATGCCAAATATTAATCATTTCATCTCTTTGATTATAAAATTGTAGACATATTTAACTGGTATGATTTAGTACACACACACACACACACACACACACACACACACACACACACACACACAAAGACAGGGTCTCATATAGCCCAGACCTGCCTTGAATCTACTATGTAGCCAAGAGATGCCCCTGAACTTACAATAGTCTCGTCTTCACCAGATGTGAGGTTACAGACATTTCACCACCATGTCTAGTTTTATGGATTGGTAGGGACAGAAAGAAACTAGGGATCTGTGCACTCTAGAAAAGCCCTCTACCATCTAAGTCACAATCATTCCCCAGCTACCATCTAAGTCACAATCATTCCCCAGCTACCATCTAAGTCACAATCATTCCCCAGCTACCATCTAAGTCACAATCATTCCACAGCTACCATCTAAGTCACCATCATTCCACAGCTACCATCTAAGTCACCATCATTCCACAGCTACCATCTAAGTCACAATCATTCCCCAGCTACCATCTAAGTCACAATCATTCCACAGCCACCATCTAAGTCACAATCATTCCACAGCTACCATCTAAGTCACAATCATTCCACAGCTACCATCTAAGTCACAATCATTCCACAGCTACCATCTAAGTCACAATCATTCCACAGCCACCATCTAAGTCACAATCATTCCACAGCCCTAAAAAATAATACTTTGAATGGGTATTATCTTCAAAAAACTCAAGTAATTGTTCAAGTTACAAATGTTCTGGATTCAAACTCATCACCGCCCTCAGCCCCTCTAACAATTTGCTAGCACAGCAAGGAAGAGCCTGAAAGGCCTAGAGAGGAGGGATGTGTAAGTCGTCCCTTAAGGTGAACTGGGCTTTCTGGCAAGTTTCATTCTTGGCATGCCTGAGCCCTGGCCTGGAAAAGCACCGTCAATATCCAGAACATGATTCCGAACCACAAAATTCCTGATAGTTTACCATAAATCCTTCCAGATTCACTTGAAAGCCCTTTCCTCTTTAAAAGAACTGATTAGTATGTGCCGGCCTTTAAGCTGTGGGGTACTTAGTGTCCATCTGGAGGATCAGGGTGGCCAAGTCAAATTCAGCTACATCCTGCCGTTTTCCTTTTTTTTTTTTTTTCTCTTTTTTTTTTCTTTTTCACAAGTAGCCTAGCTTCTGGGCATGTCTATAACCATGCTCCTACCCGAGCCTGACTTTATGGCCCTGGGTGGCAATTCCTGGTTGTTAGAGAACTCCAGCTCTTACAGGGATCCCAAACTTCCCAGAATAGAACCAACCTTTATTTTGCTTCCTGCGGTCGTTGGGCGCCCTTTCTTGTCGGCTTGCAGGTTTTCAGGAAATAAAGACTTTATAAAAGGCCTGGAAACAGAGAAAGAGGATGGATCAGCAATCTCTGAATTCTGTGGGGGCTGCATGTCCAGAAGCATCTCACGCTGGCCACAGAAAAACCATGTGACTTACGGTACAAGCCTGCAAGATGCAACGTGGGTAAATGAAAGCCAGACAGAAGACAGGAAAGAAAAAAAAAATTATAAGATACAAGCATCTCAGAGTCTCAACGTGAGAGATAAGTTTGGAACACCCCTGGAACTGAGGGCTATCTTGAGGACAACACAGGATGGGGGAGGGGGAAACTGAACGGGCTTGTGAAGACTGGAGTCCTGAGTTCTGCACCTATTTCTGAATCTTCATGGTTGACAGTCCACACCTGGATAATTCTTTGATGAGGCTTAAGGAAGAGTGTCCTACACATCTTAGGATCCTCATTTTTGGCTTTTTTGAGGCATGGTTTTATATAGTCTAGGCTGACCTTGAACTCCCTTTGTAGCCCAGGATGACCCTGAGTTCCCTGTCCTCTTGCTTCCATTCCCCTAGGTGTTAGGATCTCAGTTATTTGTCCTTATGCCAGGTTTTATGAGGCGCTAGGGAACAAACCCAGGGGTTGTGCATGCTAAGCAAGCACTGTTTCAACCAAGCCATATGCCCAGCCCAACACTGCAGGATATTTAGTAGAATGAATGCCCCCGGCTTGCTAGAGGCCAGCAAGCAACACTGGCCAAGACTCCCTTGACAGAGCCTGAGCAGTTTTGAGTGCTGCAGTCACAAGTTACTTTTATTGTATATAAACAATTATATTGTTCACAGAATATATTCCTTTAATAACTCAACTGAGCACCCAACCATTGTACAGGGTGGGGACGTGTCTAGTTACTTTGATACTCCTGGTGTCTGAACCACAGCTTAATAAATATCTTCTAGTTGACTCAGTGAATGAAGTGGCCTACATAAGGTGACCATTGGATATGCTAACCCAACCTCATTCCACCCTGGGGTGACTCTTGGACTTTAGAAATTTCCAGGAAGTTTCCCTAGCCATCTACCTTTTTTTTTTTTTTTTTTTTTTTTTTGAGACAGGGTTTCTCTGTATAGCCTTGGCTGTTCCAGAACTCACTTTGTAGACCAGGCTGGCCTCAAACTCATAAATCCGCCTGTCTCTGCCTCCCAAGTGCTAGGATTAAAGTCGTGCGCCACCACCGCCCGGCTAGCCATCTACATCTAACCTGACCAGACATATCCATGGATTTTTACAGAAATTTGTATTAAAAACAATATGCTGCATCCAGACGACAGGAGTTTATGTGGGCCCATCAATCGCTCTTGAACTTGGCAGGAGTTTTAATAATTAAAAACCATCCCTGAAAGTGAGCCTTTGCCTGGCTACCATAAAACCTACAAACCAGGACTTGCAGCCTCCCTGACCTTCTCAGAGAAGAGCTTGTTGACATTATGCATTAGGAATGGACAGAAATCTGACATCTCAAAAGTGAGTGTGAAGGAGCTTGGGCAAAGGATAGTGGTGGAACACCAGCATGGGGGAGGGTGGGGATGGAGCAACAGCATGGAGGAGGACAGCATGGGTGGGGATGGAGCAACAGCATGGAGGAGGACAGCATGGGTGGGGATGGAGCAACAGCATGGAGGAGGACAGCGGTGGAGCACAAGTGTGGGAGAGGATGGTGGTGGAGCACCAGCATGAGGGAGGGAGTTTTGAGGGAGACATGTAAAATGAAGAAAGAATAGCTCCTCATTGGGGTTAGGAAAGGAAGGCCTGTTTTGCTTTCATTGTAGTTATCAGAAAGCTGTTCCAATTGTTAGTGGTCCTTAAAGTAGTTATTCCTGGCTGAGGACACAGCTCAGGACTAGCATGCAGGAAGTCCTGGAGTCAATTTCAGCACCACATACAGGAGTGTATAAAGGAGGCAAGCCTGAGAGACACTACCTCAAAAGGAAATAAATAAAAATGAATGCTTGCCTGTATCATACTATAGAGGTTTCTCCTAGGGTTGGATTTTTCTCTTTCCTTTCCCTTCTCTCTCTCTCTCTCTCTCTCTCTCTCTCTCTCTCTCTCTCTCTCTTCCTTCCTTCCTCCCTCCCTCCCTCCCTCCCTTCCTTCTCTCTCTTTCTATGTAATTTTGTTTTCCATGCACCTTTTTGTTTTGCCCAAGTGTCTTGCAGACTAGCTTGTGACCACGGGTTCCAGCCCATTCAGTGGCTGAGCAATGTAGACCAGTGACCTATAGGGTACTGAGGGCACCTGCACACTTTCAGACCAGTGTTGGCAAGGTCCATTCACCCTGCAATTCCTCCCTGCTCAAATCCTTTTCAACAAGCACCTCTTCCATCACCTCAGAGTCTCTGTAGAAGCAGAGCTTGGGCTTCACTTCCCACAGGTCCTCACAGAAGATGGTGCTACACATGCTCAGACCTTCCCAGGTCAGCGTCTACATCAGACCCTTGGGATAAGCTCCCTGTTTTTGCATAGGATGGCAATGTCCCCATCATGCATGAGGAGAGTCTGTGTTACACCGAGAGATGGTAGGAAGGTTGACATAAGTTGCCTCTGTGAGGGGCTGGTGGTCAATCCTGGGGTCAACGACCACCAGAAACCATCGTTCCCTGAAGGCTGCTTGGATCAGGCATGAAGTGGCCAGCAACTGGAATGGCTCTAATGGATGCTAAATGTTGGTACAGCTCATTGGCCAGTGTTCCTGGAGATGAAGCTGACGTCAGCGTGTTCTCAATGGCAATAAGGATGCTGCCAGCAGCAGCTCCTTCCAGGTCCTTGCCAGGGTCATGATGCAGATGCCACCAATGTTCCTTTTGTAGATATGCATCTGGAGATCTAGGGTGGTGACACTTAAGTGTATTCCTGTGGCAAGGAATGTGAAGGCATGTAGACCAGGCTGGCCTCAAACTCAGAAATCTGCCTGCCTCTGCCTCCTGAGTGCTTGGATTAAAGGCGTGCGCCACCATGCCCGGCTCTTCTACTTTTCAAGGCCATCGCCAATATGGCCGCTTCTTCCCCGTAACAGTATTGAAGATGATGGAGTCAGGCATACAGATGGCACTTGGGGGAAGGAAGCATTAGGGACAGAAGGAAGAGAAAGACTGGAAGGAGAAAAGCTCTTTTGAGAAAACAGTCAATTTTTAAACCAGACTCAACAGTTCTAAAAGAGCCAGATGCTAAATACACCAATACCGCTCTGGTCTGCATGTTGAAACAACACCATTACTGGTTTGGGATGACACGGGGTAGGAGCACTGGCTGTTCCAGAGGACCTGGGTTCAACTCCCAGCACCCACCTGATTGCTCACAATCATCTGTAACTCCAGTTCCAGGGTATCTGAGACCCTCTTCTGTCCTCTGTGGGTACCAGGTACACACATGGTAAGCAGAATACATGCCGGCAAAATACTCATATACATTAAAAAAAAATCCAAAGCTGTCCTGCATGCCAGATAAAGGACACTCACAGCTCACTGCTCTGCATGAGTTCAATCAGGTCCATGAAAAGCACATCCCGGTTTCTCTCGCAGAAGCCGTCCATGTCATAGGAAACCTGGCCAAGAGTAGAACCAAATCAACTTCTATCTTACATATTTCTTTGGTTAAAAATATCCTTAAGTGAGCATGACTGTCCTCATGAGAAGGTGAATGTTTCTGGCTATTGCCTTTGCGGTTCCACACTTTGTGCTGTCACACAGAAGGTTACCAGCTGGCTCAGCTGACCATGACCTACAAATGGTGGATGATAAAGACCTGGCTCCCCAGATGATCTGTGAATGGGACTACAGCTCTCCTGAAAACATAGCCATTTGTCTGTGGATCCCTAAGCACATCCAGGCATTATATCAAGTTATTTTTTTCTCCAAGTTCTGACTAAGGGAAGAACAAGGGAGCCCTCATGCTTACCCAGGAAGTAAGTCAACTGAAACTTGGTAATTGGTCTTAAAAGCAGCACCAGAAGTGTGCCCATCTGCCCTAAAGCTCGTGCTCAGGGGCCTTGGCTAACAATGACCAGCTGGGAGGAAAGATATCTCAGGATTTCCATAGGACTGGGAAGCATCCAAGAGCCATGACCCCAAATTCCATGGTTGGGTACCCTGTAAGCACCTAGCATACACTTTGTATGGAAAAACACTAAAGTGCACACTCTCTCCTGTTTCATAGTCCCAGTGCCCATGGGAAAGTGAAGAAATGTAAATTTGTGATTGCAACTCTCAAGACAAAAATCTATTGCTTCAGTATTTTCGATATACACCAGGGAGATTTGTGCTTAAAAATTAGCAGCTCTGTAGACAGTAATAACATCAATGTCTATTGGTTCATGGGAAAACAAATTCCACCCCTAAGGACTCAAAATTGGAAGCCTTTAAAATGGATCAATTCCGGACTACTGAACCACGGTCTTACCTTCCCAGCATAGTGGTGAATGATGAAGCCTTGGTTCCAGCTGTTGAAGTGCTCATGGCTCCCGATCTGCATCTGGAGCTTCTGTAGCAATGTCTGGTCAGCACCCTCACCCACAGCATGCATGGTGGCACACACGTCATCCAGGATGCTCATAATTCCAGGAGGGTTCTAGTGGGACGGAGAAGGTAAGAACCCGGTCACTGACCACGCCAAATACACAAACACCTATGGGGTCACATCTTAAGGCAGGAGACTACTCCCAAGACTCAGATGCCATCTTGGTCATCAGCCATTCCTTCGAAGAAGAATGCACTTAAAATTCCCAAAGGAGGTTTTATCATTCAGACCTAAAGATGGAGGAAAGCCCACTTCCAAGAAGCTAGCTAGCTCTCTATGTATTTTTTGGTTTGTGTGTGTGTGTGTGTGTGTGTGTGTGTGTGTGTGTGTGTGTGTGTTTGTGCATGTTCCTGTGTATGTGGGTACATGATGGGACGGGAAGATGTGGCCCTTCTTATGACTCCTTATTTGCTATTTCATACAACTAATAGCTACTGTCTAGAATTCAGGAACAACTTCCATTTGCAACTTGCCATTTCATAAACATTCATATTTACTGTGGCAATAAAAGCCTACTGTTTTATTTTCATGGTACACATGTGCACATTACTAACATTACTGCTAAAATTCTGTGCAAGTCATTTCTTTGTCAGTTGTAAATTGATGACAGTGACACAGGACCCAGAGAATGAAAGTTCACTTAAGGGTAGACCAGTGAAGGGGACTGCAGGTGAGTACTTACGACTTTGCTCTCTATGAGGTCGCACACGATTTTATTATTGAAATATTCAATGGGTGTCCATCTTATTCCCTCCTGAACGTATTCTTCCTGGATAACAGAAAATAGAAGCTTGCATAAACCACCAGGAAAGTGAAAACTTGAATTGCTTTTCCCTCACTAAGAGGTGATAAGAAAGGGACATCTCATAACTTAATGGTTCTTATGTTTTGTTAGAGCCATTAAAATTTATACCATACAATTATTTGTTTGTTGTTGTTTGAGATAACATCTCATGCATCTTAGGCTGGCCTTGAACACCATATGTATCCAAGGATGACCTTGAACTCCTGATCCTCCTGAACCCATGTGGTGCTTTGAATATGCTTGGCCCATCGGAAGTGGAACTATTATGAGGTGTAGCTTTGTTGGAGGAAGTGTGTCACTGTATAGGTGGACTTTGAGGTCTCCTAGTGCTCAGGCTCCACCTAGTGTGGAAGAGAGATCCTCCTCCTGGCTGCCTGCAGAAGACAGTCTCCTTCTAGCTGCCTTCAGATCAAGATGCAGAATTCTTAGCTCCTTCTCCAGCACCAGACTGCCATGCTTCCTTCCATGATGATAATGGACTGAACCTCTGAAACTGTAAGCCAGTTGCCCTTTATAAAAGTTGCCTTGGTCATGGTATCTCTTCACAGCAATGAAACCCTAAGACAATCTATGTGATAGCTTGAATGAGAATGGCCCCCACAGACTCATTTGAATACTTGGTCCTCAGTTGTTAAAACTGTTTGGGAAGGACTAAAAGGTGTGGCTTTGTTGGAGGGGGTGTGTCACTGGAGGTGGGCTTTGAGGTTTCAAAAGACTCCTGCAATTTCCAGGGTGGTTTGAGATGTGAGTTCTCAGCTGTTCATACTACCATCTCTTGGCTCTGCCATCGTGGACTCTAAACCTCTGGAGCCATAAGCATAATTAAATGTTTTCTTTCCTAAGTTGCATTGGCAATGGTGTTTTATGCCAGCAATAAAAAAAACCAGGGTCAGATCTTTCTCCTTTCTAGGACTTTGCACCTGACAGGCAGTCAGTGTGTGTGTGTGTGGGGGGGGTGCATTTCCATCTGTCATATTTGTTCAGCCTTCCTTCTACCCACAGTTTCAGTTGGTCTCCATGTGGGAATCTCCAGGCAGATGTACGGTGAGCCTCTCACGAATACTACATGTGCCGAAGTCTTCACCCTTCTAATTTTATCTTTCAATAACAACCTTGCCATTGTCTGGTTTTTCAAGATATAAAGTCAGGGGTTCTAGAGAGATGGCTCAGAGGTTAAAAACACTGGATGGCTTTGCAGAGGATCCAGATTCAATTCCAAGCACTCCTATAGTAGCTCACAAAACATCAGACACACTAGTCCTTGAAGATCTGATGCCTTCTTCTGGCCCCCAAGATCACCAGAAATGTATATAAGGCACAGATATACATGCAGGCAAAACATCATACACACAAAATAGGAATTTAGAAGAGAATACAAAGCTAGGAATCATTCTGGATGACTCTTAGCTGGTTACTAATAATTTCAAACAAACCCTATATGTTAGGTTCAATAGAATATTTACACACCATATCTCACTCTGTGGCTACCATTGTTTCTCCATCACAAGCCTCCTGTAGCCAGGCTGGTCTAGAGCTTATTAAGCCTCATAAAATAGCTGTCTATACAAGCTCGACCCTGCCTGCTCTCTCACAGTGTAGTTGGTACCTCCTTGGCCACCTCACTCTGGCCAATCTTCAGTGGTGGAGAGCTAACATGCCAATCTGTAATGGTCCCTAGACAGCATTTGATATGTATAGCATTTGATATGTATATGTACACCTTTAATCCCAGCACTCGGGAGGCAGAGGCAGGCGGATTTCTGAGTTCAAGTCCAGCCTAGTCTACAAAGTGAGTTCCAGGACAGCCAGGGCTATACAGAGAAACCCTGTCTTGAAAAAACAAAAACAACAACAAAAAAAAAAGAAAGAAAAAAAGAAACAATGTCTTTATAGATATGAAAAGATAGGGAGGATAGAGCCTGGAGCAATAGAGGGTAAGGTAGAGAGTACAGCTCTGTCACCACAGGCACAGAGGGCCAAGAGCCACCAGGATGCGGCAGAGAAAGAATCCTAGGATTTTCAGGATTCGCCCGCCAATATCTGAAGGGGCTTCAGTGCAAGGCTGGACTTAGACCCTCGACACCAGACCATAAGAGAAGTAATTTCTGCTGCCTCAAATCTCCAGTTTTTATTTTTGATGATGACTCTGTAAATCTGAAAGAACACGGCACCAGGGGTATCAGAGAACTTACACTGCACTTTTAGAATAAAGTGTAAGCAAGACATAACTCAAGGAAGAATTCAAATGCCAGAGTTGCTATAAATGTTTGTACTTTAAGGGGAATATTGGGGTTGTTTCCCAGACCATGGAGGTCGGAGCGAGGGTTCCCATTGCACCTTGGTCAGTGGGACAGAGAGTAGCAGAAACACCTCACTGTCAGGCCAGTCTCCTAGCTTAACTTGCTGACAGAGAAAGAAACACACAGCAGATGGTATTTGCATTTCAAAGACTGAAATACTGCAAAGGCATATGGCTTTCCTGCTGACTTTAGTAGGTACATTTCCTAATACAAGACAGAAACCCAAATCAATCATCCAAAGGGAAATCTATATTTCTGAAGCAACTCAGACGGGCAACGAGATGAAGGGAGAGGGGCTGCTTACCTGCTCTGCTTTTAGCGTCAGCTCAATAAAAATCTGCTGTAATTTTTCATTAACAAAATTGATGCAGAATTGCTCAAAGCCATTTTTCTGGAGGAAAAGAAAAAAAAAGGTCCTTTCCTGTAATCATATCACAAAATCATTTAAAAAGTCATTTCTTGGTGATGTTCTAAAATGCCTGTGAAAGCTGTTTCAGAAACTCCGGCTACGTCAATAGAGGAAGCATGGTTTATATTTAGGAGAAACTAATTTGGTAAAGGTACATGAAGAACTTGCAAAGACCAAGATGAGCTGGAGCTTGCTGCTTCTTCATTGCCTAGAATTTATTTCTTATAGGCCAGAGGGGACATCATCTTCCTTCCAAGCTCTGACAGTTCAAACTGGCCTTACCTGGAATCAATTTATTTTCCTTTCTTGCTTCCTTCTTTATTTATTATTTTTATTTATATGGTGTGTGTGTGTGTGTGTGTGTGTGTGTGTGTGTGTTATGTATGCCACAAATGGGCATGCCCACAGAGGCCAGAAGAGGGCACCATCAGATCCTCTGTAGCTGGAGTCACAGTGGTTGTGTGATGACTGACATGGATGGAAGAAGCTGAACCCAGACCCCCTAGAAGAGTAGCAATGGCTTTTAACCACTGAGTCAGCTCTTCAGCCCTGCCCCCACCTCATTTTGTTTTTCTTTCTTGGTTTCTTATCTTCCCCCTTTCTTTTATTTTGTGTGTATGTGTGTGTGTGTGTGTGTGTGTGTGTGTATGTGTGTGTGATCATGAGTATGTCTGCAGGAGCCCTCACTGTGAAGGCAGAGATAAGAGAGGACATGGGGGTGACCACTCCCTGCCTCATTCCCATAAGACAAAATCTCCTACTAAACCTAGAGCAAGGCCAGCCAGCAAGCCCCCCATGAGCCTCTGCCTCTACCTCCACAGCATGGGAATTATGGATATATGCAGCCATTTTCCTGAGTGCTGAGAGTCTGAACTCAAGCCCTCATGCCTGTATGACAAGCCCTCATACCCATTGAGCCATCCCATCCCCCTTACCTGAAATATTTCAAAGCCATAGATGTCCAGGACTCCAATGTTGTACTCCTCATGGTCCTTCTCCATGGCTTTATTGATGGACTAGGAGAAAATAAACACAGTGCAGATAACTCCTTTCATTCTTTTTTTTTTTTTAATTTATTTGTTTTATGTATGTAAGTACACTGTAGCAGTCTTCAGACACATCAGAAGAGTGCATCAGATCCCATTACAGATGAGCCACCATGTGGTTG
>CACVCL010032244.1:0-19175 GCA_902729485.2 Mus minutoides | reverse complement strand
CCTCCAACCCAGAGGGGGCAAGGAGCAAGCTAGAGGGAAGGGGAGGAGCCTGATCTCTGAGGAAAAGAGATGGATGGGAGAAGTGTGATTTAACAAAACCTTGTCTTGGGTCTTTTTTTTTTTTTTTTTAGAGAGAGAGAATTGAAACCTTTAATTCTATAGTCGAGTCTCTGTCCTTTTTTTTTTTCAGTTATGTCTTTTCTCTCACTAGACCTTCTGAGAGATGTTTAAGTGTTGGTAATTCTTCAGTCTCCATGGTTCTTAGCACGCATTCATATTTCTGCCTTCCCTCACCTATCATAAATATGTAATAACTTCCAAGTCTATTTCTCTAGGTGTAGTGAAACTTGCCAAGACTCATCTTTACCAAAATGATTCTGTCCCATGCCAGATGGTGAACTCATTTAGAAGTGGTGTCTATTTATTTCCTTATGTCCAGATTCTAAATAGTACCTGATGCTTGTAGACATTTAATTAATAGAATTCTAATTGATTTTAAAGATGAAAGAACTAAACAATCTCAATTTGCTGTTTAGAAAATACCAGTCATTTTTATTAAATAAAATCTATTTAGTCAATTTATTCAAAATATATTTAAATATGTGAAGGAAAAGACAGTGGAAGAGGGTGCTGCTTTATGGAGCTCAATAACATTCAGACATAGATACCTGATTGAACCTTTTCTTTTCTGGTTAAAGCCACTCGTCAATTAGTCAATTTGTATATTAAGATATAAAAATGAGTATTTAATAATTTTATTTTTCATTATCTTTTCAGAAAATCAGTTATTTGGAAACTATCTTGCCTGTAACTTAGACAAATGTGCCCAATGTTCAAATATGTCAGCAAGCAGAAACCACATTTCTTGTGCTTGAAACAGGAGGAAACACAAGCTGAGGATGGATGCCAGCCACACAGTGCCTTGCTAATAGCTGACATTCAAATAGCTATTTCCTCAAGGCCAATAAAATATTTCATGTGTAAGCAGTAAGGGTACAAGCAATAAATTAGGTGCTTTTTGCTATATCTATTAAAATAGCAGACTGTCAGCTTTTGTTGCCATGTAAATTAGCCACCTAATTGCATAGGTGAAGAAGCCGAGATTCAGGCATATTAGGTAGCTTATTTCAGACCACAGCATAAATGGTAAGCTCAGAACAACACAGTTACTTTCAGGTTGGAGTAAGTTTTTTTTTCTTTGAGCTTTTACTTTTTTATGTATATGGCTGTGTGGAGTGGGTGCATGTATATGTGTTCACATGTGTGTATGTGCTCATGTGTGAGGGGACACATCGACATGCATATGTATGTATGGAAGACAGGGTGATGGCATGTCCCTCTTGTATATTGAGACAACATATTGCACTTAAACCTAGAGCTTACTAATTCATGGAGTCAAGCTATCAAGCTTGCCCTGGGGGAATCCCTGTCTCTGCTTCACAAAGGCCAGAATTAGAGCAGACCACTGTGCACAAACATTTACTTAGGATCTGAGAATCAACTCTGGCCCTCATGTTTGGACAACAAACATCTCACTACTGAACCATATCCCTGGTTTTTACCTGTACTTTTTCTCTCCCACTTATATATTGTTCCAAAAATATAGCACCCAAGACTCATAACTGTGGATTTGTCCCTTAAATTTCTAGGGAGAGATTTTTATGGAATCAGAAAAATTCTAACATAAAATCAATCTTAAAGATCACTAAGTATAATAATTTCCTCATGGTAATAGCAATTCTATGTAGGTGTATGATATATAATTGTATTGTTCCTGCTTATAAATAAAAAATAGAACCATTACTAATATTACTAACTTCCTTATGACAAATAATATGAAAGATAAACAAATGGAAAACCAGAAGCTCTTTGTCTAGCCATCTAAAGCAGAATGACACAAAGAGCACATTGCCCTAGAAACTGGAGAACTCTAATAACAAGATCCAAGCTTTCCAATGTGTATATGAAGAAATCACTGTTGGCCAAGGCAGTTCAACTGACTCCTAGAAAACAATACGGGCCATTGTTGTTGCTCTTGGTTTCCTCTCAGAGGTTAAAGGGGATGCTCATAGTCATCTATAGGATGAAACACAGGGCCCCCAATGGAGGAACTAGAGAAATTACCCAAGGAACTGAAGGGGTCTACAACCCTTTAGGTGGAACAACAATATGAACTAACCAGTACCCCCAGAGCTCATGTCTCTAGATGCATATGTAGCAGAAAAATGGCCTAGTTGGCCATCACGGGGAAGAAAGGCCTCTTGGTCTTACAAACTTTATATGACCCAATACAGGGGAAGGCTAGGGCCAAGAAGTGGGAGTGGGCAGGTAGGGTAGCAGGGAAAAAAAATTAAGTCCCTGTTGCTGAAGCTAATGAACACTTCAGACACACAAATCAGAAAACTTGAGCTGGATATAACTTGAAATCCCTCTATCTGCAGTCTAGCTTTTATGGTATGAGAAGAAACTGTGTGATATGTCAAGGGAGGGAAGAACTGTGTCTTAGGGTTCCATTGCTATGAAGAGACACCATGACCAAGGCAACTCTTATAAAAAATAACATTTAACTGGGGGCTGGCTTATAGGTAAAGAGTTCAGTCTATTCAGTTGCTGCCATTATGGCAGCTGTCCAGGCAGACATGGCGCTAGAGGAGCTGAGAATTCTACCTCTTGTTCTGAAGGTAGCTAGATGACTCAAATCTTTAAGCAGCTAGTAGGAAGGTCTCTCACAGCCCACCCGCATAGTGACAAGCTTCCTTCAACAAGGCCACAACTACCAGTAATGCCACTCCCTGGGCCAAGCATATTCAAATCACCAAAAACTGATAGTCCTAACAAGCTGTGATGCTTATATATCACAACAAAATGAAAAGAAAATACTAAAAGGTACAAAAATGGCACTCATATCTGGGTGGTAACCAACAGCTGTATACTTTAACTCAAGGCCCATTCAAAAGGAGAAGAAAGAATGCTGGTACTAGAAGCATAGCTAACTGCCAAGGAGTAGTGGGGTTATGATCCTTAGAGGATCCTCTGCTACCTTAACTTTGTTAGCCTAGCATAATGCCTAGCCATGTGCTAAAACTTATCTTTATATTCACAGATAAATGTAGCTCTCGTGCTTCATCAAAGAATCTCTCTTTGTAGGCAACAGACACCATCACAGAAAACTAAACTGGCCATAACACAGAGATAATGAATATGAAGGAGCCCAGCCCTCCTGGATACAGACATAGCACAACTGCATCTATAGCTCAGGGAATATTACAGAGGATGGGGCAGAAATACTGTAAAAATGAGATCATGAAGTCTGTGAGATTGTAGAAATGACTGGGAAGCTACACACATGATACCACAGTAGAATCACTGGCTAAACAAGACCTAAATAATAACAACAGCAATAGACATACCAATACAGAAGGGTAAGAAATTCCATGGAGCCCCACCCACAGACGAAGAACTACAGACAAATAATGACTACTGAGTGAGGAATAATCAGTCTCTCCCATGAATGAGGCCCCTAATTAATTATCCAGTATAAAGTGACTATCCCTGAAATCATATACACACAAGCAACAAAACATATTCAACAGGCTCTACTTATATATTTATGCATAGATTTATATGTGTGTAACAGTAGTAATCAGGGGGAAAAGGACATCAATTTGAGAAAGAGTGAAGGGGAGAAACAGCAGAGAATAAAGGGAAGAGGAAAGGAGAAGAGTTATGCAGTGATATTCTAATTAAAACAAAAAAATTGGGGGGCTATTAGGGATTTTACAATGGAAGCAAGAAAAAAATGAGAAGTTGCCTAAAAAAGATACAAGAGCAGTAGGTAGAAAACTACCAGAGATAGAAGTGATATTGTTCCAACAGTAATCACTTTAACATCAGTGGTCAATCAAGATTGCCAGCATTGATTAAAAGTAATAATATGAGACACAATTATATGCTGCCAATAAAAAAAATTCAGATTGAAAGTAAAGAAATGGGAGGAGTAGGAAGAGGTAGAGTAGGGAGAGGGAAGGGAATGGAGAGGAAGAATGTTATCATAGCAGGATATATTCATGTGCACAAATGGCACAATGCAAGACATTAGTCTGTACAACTGGTGTGACCTGATACATACAATAAAGAAAAAGCAGGGTGTGAAGAGAGAACTGTCCATGAAAGAAAGGTGTCAATAACACACCAAGGACACTCTGAATCCTCATACAAATCCTAAGCAGTTGATACCTGTTAGATCGTTCAGTTCAAAACGATTCCTCTGTGGTGGTCCCAGCAGTCTCCTGTTCCAAATACATACTACAAACAGCATGCAGTGCCAATTGTTCAACTCACACCATGATATTTGCTTTTGTGCCTGGTGCAACTTTTCAAAGAAATTCTGAAACTTTCCTAAGAAAGAAGAAGGCTATGTGTTTTAATAAAACAAAATGGGACAGGATTCTACAATGAAGTTTTCTAAAGTCTTACATTTTTAGCTTTTGTGTTTGGATCCTTGAACTATCTTTGATTATTTTGTGTCTGGTATGAAGTAAGTATTTAGATTCAGGTTACCCATACCTTAGCCATCTATTCTTTCATGTTTGTTGCAAAAAAAAAATTCCCTTTCCCCCACTGAATGTTCTTGGTACAAGATGTCAAAGGTTACTTGGCCTTTTAAAGTATATTCATGTTTCAGAGGCTTTGATTCTGTCTCATTTCCAAGTGTGTTAACAATTAAATCAGCCCAATTTCATACAGTATTGACAACTGTAGCTTAAACCAATATGTAAGGATGATAGAAAAGAGAAGGTAAACACATGCAAACTGTAAAGTGTGCCAGCATTCATCAAGAGAAGATGGAGTAGATGCATTCATTTCAAAAAACAGCCAGATTCTCAGCAAGGAAAACAAAGAAACAGGACCTATCAATGAAAAAAAGAACTATTTCAACAAAAGACACTGCAATCTTTAATGTTGTCTTAGTTGAGTTTCTATTACTGTAATAGAACACCAAAAGCAACATGCAAAGGAACGCTCCTCTCATTTTACCGTTGTAGTCCACCATGAAGAGAAATCAATGTAGAAATTTAGGACAGGAACCTCGAGGCAGGGGCTGATTTCAGGGACTGTGGAGGGGTGCTGCTTACTGGCTTTCTCCCCGTGCTATGCTCAGCTTGCTTTTTTTTTTTTATACTATCCATGACCACCTCTCCAGGGTGGCACCTCTCACAGGGAACTGGTCCTTGCCTCTCATATCAATCATAAAGCAAGAAAATGTTCTTCAGTTTTGTCCACTGGCCAATCTGATGGAGGGATTTTCTCAGGCAAAAGTCTTCTTCTCAGATGACTCTAGCTTAAGTACTACAGACAAAAAAATAAATAAAAGCCAGTACAAGATATAGATAGATAGATAGATAGATAGATAGATAGATAGATAGATAGATAGATATTAGATATGGATATAATTTTATAAATAATTTTATATATAATGCTATATATAATTTTATATATAGTTTTATATATAATTCTATATATAATTTTTATATGTGAGACATATAATATATATTCTATCACATGTATATATTATGTGTATATGTATATACAATATATTATACATATATATGTTGTTGGCATTTTGATACTCTATTATTACACATGCACACATACACCCACATACTTACAATAGAATACTCACTTTCATGAACTTCACACAGAACAAGCATCATGAGGCCACATTCTGAGCCCTAGGACACATCTTACACATCTTAAGAGTAGAAATCACTGTGCCCTCAGAGTACAAACGATATCCATTAGAAAACAAGCAATGAAAGATCGCTAGGAAAAACAGTCTCCAAATATTTGGAAAATAAACTTGAGTTCTAAGTAACGCAGGGAGAAGCCATGGGGAATTTATCTCAGACTCAATATGTTTTGAAGTATAACACACTGAGAGATGCACTGAGAGTGGCACTCACAAGGAGTTTACAGCATTGAATGCAATCATTAGAAAAGAAGTGTGTTCAGAAAGCTTAGAGCTGAAGAGAAGGGTCAGTCAGGCAGGACACTTGCTTCCAAGACTAGGGATCTGAGTTCAACCCCCAGGTCTCACATGGAGGAAAGAGATCTCCACACACATGTTGTGGCAAACATGCATGCATACACATGTGTGGATACACACACACACACACACATGCTAAATAAATGTAATGAATGCTATCATCTAAATTCATCTTGAATTTTAAAAAAGAAATGTAAATTATATCCAATGTGATCAAACAAAAAGAGATGACAAATTTGAGATAAATTTGAGAACACTACCATGTATGTTTTTTCAACAAAGGAAAATGGACTTTGGGGAACATAAATGAAGACAGAGCCACTGGAAAGAAGGAGTGCGTCAGAGAGGTGGTTTCAGAGTCTGGCTCCCTGCAGATGCTATGGAGAGGCAAAGGAACGTTCATTTCCCATCAGAAGACCAGCACATCCTTGTCACCGCCTTGATTTTGGAAATGTGGGTGGTCTGTGATCAGAACTGTGAGGAAACAAGTTCCTGACATCATTGTGATAATTTGTTACAGCAGCAGTAGGAAGCTAATACAATATTTAAGATTCTAAGTTTGAGGGGACATTTTTCAGAAACTACATTACACAGTTTTCCAGAGTCTCACTCAGGACATGAAGGTGCTGAAACCATTCAGCTGACATGACAAATGTCAGCCTTGACAGAATATTCTGGAAATCCTGAACACTTTTCTCATAATGAGTTGTTTTCCTGTTGGATTTTTTTTAAATGTATCTAAGTGTTCTTCTGCCTGTGTGTATGTGTGCCATGTGTATGTCTGGTATCCACAGAGGCCAAAAGAGGGCACTGGGTTCTCTGGAGCCCTTTTTAAAATACTGACATCGATCATACTAAATTGGGTCTTAGAAATCCCACCAAGTTGCTCAAGTTTGGGCAAGCTGCACATCCCGTTGTCAGCAGGCTTCATTCAAACAAAAGGAAGGAAGGGATTTTGACAGAGCAACATCACCTGTGAAAGGCATTGTCAGCCAGCACTGGTGAATTGACTTGCACAGTCCTTTGTCTGAAGCTCAGCATTTCTGTTATATTTGGACCTGACTACTATACTATATATACTACCTGACTACTATACTACATATACTACCTGACTACTATACTACATATTTCCCTATTTGAACACCCTCTTTGTGCCAGGAGAAAACACAGTTTCTATTCCTTTCCATCATCCAAATTTCTCTGCTCAAGCTTTCAAGTTTTTTTTTAATTAAATTCTTACATTTCCTCATGTTTCAAGGCCCAGTTCAAAGTAGCCAATACTATGTCATTCAAACAGGTTCCTCTGCCTGCTGCGCATATTAATAAGAAATCCTCATAGAATGCACTCCAGACTGCCTGAATTATGTTTAATACTTAGCTATGTAAACTTGTCCAGCAAACCAATGATTTCCAACACTGGCTGTGTTGTGGGCAGCAGGTTTAGGGAGTGTGGAGACATACATCCTCAAGAGCCTGTTGAAGATCTTTCCACCATGTTTAATACTATCCCTGAAAACCATGAATGCCAAGTGGATATCAGCTCCCATGCTACTGAGAATCTCCCCTCCCAGCCTTGTTTCCTACTCATTGTGCTAGAAGACATGAGAGAAATAAAAGTCAAGGGCATTGACCTTACAGAATGCTGCTTTACAAGGGGTCCCTTTGTTTATATGTCATTGACCCCTCTAGAAAGTCTATCAAATCTAAGGACCCATACTTTAAAATTAATACATACATAGAAGATTTTGTAACAATTTAGGAGGTCCATAATGACCTTATAGAAATCATCTTTGCATCTTAAAAGAATCCCTGGCCCTTAAGGGAGAAACCACAGGTTAAATCATCATGTATTGGACAGTCAACACATATCTGCTTACCTGATCAATCTATTAAATGGTCTTATGATACTATTAGGGCATACGCAGGTTCTGTAGACTTCATAATAGCAAAAGCATTTGTATTTCCCTATAACCGTAGCTTAATCCTCTGCTTGTGACAAGTTACAGAGAGGTTACGATCCTAAAGACAAAACAAAGGGAACATTTCAAAAATCTAATCAGCCTGAGCCAAGGTCATCCTTTTAGGGAAAAAAATATAATCAATCATTCTTACTTTCTGAAAACACAAGTCCTTAACTATCTTAAAGCCACTGCCCCCACATTCCCCGAGGAAGTAAAAAGGACCAGGTAAAATTACTTCATTTACTTTAATGAGATTTCTTTTCAAGTAATATTGGACTTTCCTGGTCAATTGGGCAAGGCCTCATAGAACAATTAAGAAGCCTTTGGTCCCAAGTCATCTTAGAAGTTAAACACCCACCCCATTTGGCTTTGTTTGCTCTTTCTTCCCTAATTCTCAATCCTTTAATCTATAGCTTAGAAACCCAAAGATGAAAAGCTTTCCAGGGTAAAAGATCAAGAGCAGAAGATGATTCAGCTAAAAGCCCAAGCCTTTGTCTATAAGAAAATTTGCAATTGCTATTCCCTAAGAAAGCACTTTGTAGTGGTTAAGTCTCTCAGTGCAACACCAGACAAACACCAGACAAAAGCAACTTAAGAAAGAAAGGTTCTGTTGTTGATGCTTTAGGTTTGGTTTTGTTGCTTTGTTTTGTTCTGTTTTAGCTCACTGTTTGAGGGACAACCCCTCATGGTGTGAATTCATGGTTGCTGGCATAAAAGACAGTTCGTCATGTGCACCCACTGATAGGAAACAAAGAGGTGGATGCTGGCACTCTACTCTGCCCATTTTCTTCTGTTTATTAGGTATAGAACTTCAGCCAATGGAATGTTGCTACCCACATTTCAAGTGTATTTTCCAGTCTCCATTACCCTAATCTAGAAACTCTCTCTAGATGTTGCCCGTGTCTAAACATTGCCTGAGTACTATCTCCTAAATTACTCTACCCTGGTCATGTGGAGTTATCAATGTTAACGATCACAACTATAGAAGGTTCCCAAGTGAAAAACTCAATCTAAGGGCTCAAAATATTAACCATTACTTCATTGGCTGACGAACTTCCCCATAATTCCATAATCTAACAATGGTGTTTGGACTTTTTAACCACCCCTCAATGTTCCATGAAGAGTATGAAGTGTGGAAAGAAGGTGAAACACAAAGAAACCTGGAATCTGATAATTAGAAAAATCCTGCCAAATAGCATTGTGGTTGTTTTGGTTGAGAAATATCCTCCAAAGATTAATGTATTTGAACACTTGGTCTCATGTTGATGGCTCTGTTTGGGAGGTTGTGAAACTCTTAACAAGTGAATCTTTGTTGGAGAACTGCCACTAGGTTAGGATTGGAGTGTAGATGGCCTAACCTCACTTCCTGTTCTTTCTCTGCATCCTGGGTATAGATGAACATGTGATCAGCCAATGTACTCATCTTGGCACCATGCTTTCCTTGATTTTCGCATGCCTTCCCAAATACTATGGATTCTGCAGCTTCAAGGATAGGCCAAAATAATCCCTTTCTTCCCTAAATTGCTTTAGGGCATGGTTTTTTATCATAGCAATAGAAAGATAGCTGATATAACCATTGACTCACTGAAGAAATGAGATGTAAGTCCAGATACTTGAATAAATATTTTAATGTCTTTGCTAACCTACCACTAAGTTTAGACTTGATCATCTTTTTATTGTTAAGGCCAAGGAACACTATGCTCTAGAAATGGTAGCCATCTCAGGAAAAAGATAGTCTCATCTATTATTTCATTCTAGAGCAAAGAAAAGTCTGCTTTTCACACCAGAGTAACACTTAGCCAACTTTGGTTTTCCATCTACCCAAAGAAATATTTAAGAAGAGCATTCAAATATGAACTACCTGAAAATTTATTTTCATCTTAAAGTATTTTTCCTGTTCTAGGAACTGAGTAAAAGAGTCTTCAGCTGGGGTAGCCACAGAGTGGGAAAACTTTAAAACACAGTTTTCCCCAGTATTTCTGAAACAGTATTCATTTGCTTAACTGATTTATCTTCAATCTAATATATTTTTACTTATATATCTTACTTAACATAATACACATTATTTCACATATTTGCATATTATATGTATTTATGCATCTTAAGCCATATATAAAACTTGAAAAGCATTTTTCCTATGAGATTATACACATAGCTCAAATATTAAATATTTGGCATTTAGATTTCAAAGTAAAATTTTTAGGATTCTCATAAGAATATTTGATAGAATATATAATATCCTCAAGGTAAAGAAAGAAAAGAGATGAGAAACTAAGAACAAAAATAGCCTCTGTTCTTACAAAGAACATCTGAGCTAGAACACAGAGATCACCCACATCCGGGGGTACCTCGGGTTTTGATGCATGCATGCCCTTGGCAAAGAAAAAAAATCAAACAAGACAAAAGCACAGTAACAGTGAGATGCTTCTCACACTTTCCCCTGGAGGAATACTGTCTCCTAGAGGAAGGTACTCATGAGACTGGCTGCTTGTAACCTCCTCCAGTTCTCTGTAGGAATCATTCATACCTAATGCACAAACACAACCTGGTAGGTGATTCACATACCCCTGCCCCAGATTCCATTAAAGACTAGATTTCCCTGGAGTTCTCTACTCTCCTATTGGCCATAACCTAACCTCATGTATAAACCAAAAGTCAACCAGAGATGAGCATCTCGCAATGAACAGATCACTACTATAGATGATGCTAATCACCATGCTAAGGAAAAGTCTATCAGCCATTATACTGATCAGTACTCGGTGAGTATAGCTTGAAAGAAAACATCCCCTAACCTTCCAAGCATGTGAACATGCAGTTCCCATTAATGGCTCTGTTTTGGGAAGTTGAGGAAGTATGTTCTTACTAGAGAAAGTATGCCACTGGGGCAGGCTTTGAGAGTGTAGAGCCTTGTCCTACTTCTAGTTTGTTCTCTCTGCTTTGTGCCTTCAGTAGAGGGTGTGAATTCACACCTTTAGGCTCCAGCCCCCATACCAGATCCTAATGAAACCATCCTTCCAGAATCACTCTTGGTCGTGGTGTTTTATCACAGCAACAGAAAAGTAGCTCACTAATATACCCACTAAACAAAACAAATCTTTTTATTATGCAGAAAGAAATGCACAAGATAAAATAAATACAAGGAGAGTTTCTGATTTTCTAGACACTGGCAGCTATCTAATGTGGACCTTCTGCAATCCTACCATTGCTAACCTCTATTAAAATTTATACTTTCCTGTGTGCCCAAGTTGTACCAAATGGCTCTGCTTCTGGAACAATTTTCAGAAAGTAATTTGAGTGTGCAGAATAGTGCTTGATGCTCTTACTTGTAAATGCAATGTTTGTGGAAAGGCTTTAGGACTAGAAGCTGGTCAGATGGACATCTTCTATGTCTGTTCTCTGCCAGAGAGCTCTGCCAGCTGTCTTTTGTGTCTCAGCAGTAGGCTTACTCTTACAGTGTCTGCTGCTTCTGGTTTTCTCCTTGGAAAGAACAAGGAACTGGCAGGAATCATGTGTGACTTCCTTTCAGCTGCCCCAAACAGCCACAAGCACATCACAGGAAATAGCCCATGGCATCCTCTCCTTAATGGTGGATCTTTATTCTTTTACTCCAACAATTCTCTGAGCTAGTTTTCTCTGTCCAGGCTTTTTAGCCAACTCCAGATCTGGAAAACATACAATGCTTGCAATGGCCATAAATTATTTCTATGATTTTTGTTGTTATTGTTGCAAAGACATAAACAAGCCAATGTGACTTCTTTCCCTAGCTATTAAAACCTTTCCTTTTACAGTGACTAAGTGATACTGCCCATTTGAAAACCACTTCAGTGCTGATAATGACTGCCTTAAAAGCTAGAGTTGTTAATCTCACTACTAGTGGCCTGTGTAGGAACATCACCAAGGAAAACATCTGCTCATTGGAGAGAAAGCCAACAGCAGTCTCTGGAATCCCACAGACTTGGGCATCTCCTCCTCCTCTGTCCCAATTTAAAATTTAAATGACTCCAAGTCAGAGAAAGCAAACTCTTGTCACCAGATGCCACTTGCCACATTCCAAGAGCCCATCTGCTCCATTAAACGCCTCCATTGGCCACTTCACACAAGGCTCTAGAAAGAGCTTCTAAATTGATTTGGGTTCCCTCCAGTTTGTTAAGCTGATTTTCACAGGCAAGCAGCCTTATGAACATGGCAGTAATTGATACGTCATAGTCATTCAGTAACCTTCCGGGGCCAACATGTGAGCATCCTCCCTCCTCCCTCATGTCATTTTGCTGAGAAGGACCTATCCAATCCCAGCTCTCATTACAATGTGAAGTCATCTTGGAGCCAGAGCAAATGAAGGAAACATCTGTTGAAGTTTAAATGTGAAAGGTCCTGGGAGGCTCCTTGGTGAACGCTTGGTCCCCAAGTCGTGGCGCTTCTTTGAAAGACTGTGGAACTTTTAGGAAGAGGAGCCTCTCTAAGAAGGTATTGTTTGATAGCCTAGCCCATTTCCTAACCACAAAATGGCACCAGTATAAGGGAATGGAGTAGGAGATGGGAGTGGGTGGGTGGGTGGAAGAACACCCTCATAGAAGCAGGGGGAGGCAGGATGTGATGTGATAGGGTGTTTCCAGGAGGGAGGAAAACTGGGTTATCACATTAAGTGTTTCCCAAAAGGAAAAAGACAAGACTAACCATCTCACTCACTGACGTCATCGCTGCTGCTGCTTACTGTTCTTATTCTTTTGTTTGTTTTTTGTTTTTTTGTCTTTGTTTCTGTTTTTGTTTTTGTTTTTGTCTTTTCGAGACAGGGTTTCTCTGTATAGCCCTGGCTGTCCTGGAACTCACTTTGTAGACCAGGCTGGCCTCGGCCTCAAATTCAGAAATCTACCTGCCTCTGCCTCCAGAGTGCAGGGATTAAAGGCATATACCACCACTGCCCAGCGACACCATACCTTCTTTTTTTCTCTCTCTCTCTCTCTTTAATAGATATTTTCTTCATTTACATTTCAAATGTTATCCAGAAATTTCCCCTTACCCTCCGGCGTCCCCGCCCTGCTCCCCTACCCACCCCCTCCCACATTATGGCCCTGGCGTTACCCTGTACTGGGGCATATAGAGTCTGTATGACCAAGGGGCCTCTCCTCCCAATGATGGCCAACTAGACCATCTTCTTCCATATATGCAGCTAGAGACATGAGCGCAGGGGGAACTAGTTAGTTCATGTTATTCTTCCACCTAGAGGGTTGAAGACCCCTTCAGCTCCTTGGGTACTTTCTCTAGCTCCTTCCTTGGGAGTCCTGTGTTCCAACTAATAGCTGACTGTGAGCAACCACTTTCATGTTTACCAGGCACTGGTATAGCCTCCCATGAGACAGCTATATCAGGTCCCTTTCAGCATTATCTTGCTGGCATATGCTATAGTGTTTATTTTGGTGGCTGATTATGGGAAGGATCCCTGGCAGCCGCCGTAACTGGTTGGTCCATCCTTTTGATTCAGCTTCACACATGATCTCTGTAACTCTTCAGTGTGTGCTTTGTTCTTAATTCTAGGAAGGGGCAAAGAGACCACATTTTGAACTTCATTCTTCTTGAGATTCATGTGTTTAGTAAGTTGTATCTTGGGTAGTCTAGGCTTCTGGGCTAGTATCCACATATCAGTGAGTACATGTTATGTGAGTTCTTTTGTGATTGGGTTACCTCACTTAGGATGACACCCTCCNCCTCCCTCAAATTGTTACTTGCTGGGCATTTGGGGCTGGAGATAGATGGCTTAGCAGTTAAGTATACTTGCTGCTCTTACAGAAGATCCAGATTCAATTCTCAGCACCAACATGCACTCACAACCATTTGCAACTTCAGTTCCAGGAGGATCCAAGCCTTCTTTCTGACCTCCACAGGGACTGCATGCCTGTGGTACACTAACATACCTACAGCAAAAAACACTTATACACATAAAAGAAAGATAAATAAGTATTTTATAATGTATTTGATAGGAATCTATCTCACTTACAGTGATAAAATTTCAAAACACTCCTGATTTTAGACCCCAAGTTTTGATACTTAGATGGATGCAGTGAGGAGAGCAGGATTTGGTTTTGTAAATATGTTGTGACATTTTTTTCTTCTTCACGTTCTAAACTTTTATTATTATTATTATTATTATTATTATTATTATTATTATTATTATTCGCTTTTATTATTTCTAAAGAGAAATAATAAAATAATACCGATATGATTGTAATTGCATGTGGGTTTATTTATTTGGTTTTTTGTTTGTGGTTGTTTTGTTTGTGGATTTTGGTGGGCTTTGTTTGAGTGGGAGGGGTGTCTTTCTCTCCTTCTCATGTTAATTTCATAGGAAGGTCTCCTTGGTTTCTCAAAGAGACTTCTGACAGAGCACACCCACAAAAATTGAACACTGGCAAGAATTTACCACCAACTCTGTCCCATCAATGAAGCCCCTTGACCTCTCTAGTTATAATCTTAGGGAAGATCTTTTTAAGATAAAGTCCAGGTTAGTGGGCTATACCTATAATTCCACCACTTGAGAAATAGAAGCAAGAATATAGGAGGATGAAGTAGTTCACATGGTAGTTCGTACCACTTCTTCTGGAATAACAACCAGACTCCATTCCTTAAGTTTTGTCCTTTTTTCTGGGCTCTGTAAGAATGTTCCCCTCTTGGTTCCCCTTATATCTCTACCAAGTCTCAGTATTTTCTGCTTAGTGTTCCATTTCTACCTGTCTTACAGTGTCTTATGCTCCTCTGCCTTACCTACATTAACCCCATAAACTCTCTGCTCTAACTTATACTTATGGCCTCTGTATCTGTATTTCTAGCCCCAACCCTTCTGATAACACATCATCTGTCTAGCTACCTGCAGAGAGATATGCATGTATTCAAAGCTGGACTCTGTATTTCTGACAAAGAGCTGGATACAAACCTCTATGTACTAATAGCACTGCCATCCCAGAAGCAGAACTTAAGGAGGGAGGAGGGAAGGGAGGGAAGGAGAGAGGAAGGGAGGAAGGGAAAGAAGAAGGGGGGAGGAAGGGAGGAGGGAAGAAGGAAATATGGTAGGTAGGAAGGAAAGAAAGAAGAAAGAAAGAAAGAAAGAAAGAAAGAAAGAAAGAAAGAAAGAAAGAAAGAAAGAAAGAGAAGAGAGGGAGGGAGGGAGGGAGGAAGGAAGGAAGGAAGGAAGGAAGGAAGGAAGGAAGGAAGGAAGGAAGGAAGGAAGGAAAGAAGGAAGGAAGGAAGGAAGGAAAGTAAAAAGGAAAATTGCCAAAGAACATGTGTAGTTAATAGTCCCAGTTTAGCTCTACCCAACCCTGTGTTTGAACATCTTAAAATTCTACAAATTATAGAAGACAGTCATTAATGGGAATATTTTTATCTACACATATGTATGTTATGTCTGGTAAATACAACAAATCATCATCCTATAGATAATATCCAATTTGCCAGTTTTTAATCTATTTATAAGTTTAATCCACATAACTGTGCAGTAGTTTGAATTGTTCTTTGGTTAAAGTTGTCATACTTAACATACAAAATACAAGATAGTCAGCTAGACTTGAATACTGAGTAGACAATGATTTGGAGGAAAAGGGACGGGCTTAGACAAAATGCTAACAACACTCATATTGAAAAATTGTATGTTGTTTATCTGAAGGTCAAGTTTAACTAGAAATCCTGTACTTTAGTAATCATAGATTTGATTTCTCATCAGTTGCCTTGTTAATAAGTAAAGTGAGAATTATAATATATATTTATTTTATATTGTATCAAAGTCTGGGTTCTTCCTTAAAATTATCCCTAATTTTCTACTTACAATTTCTTTGAGGATCAGAGGAATAGGGAAGTAAGATAGAGAAGGGAAGTCAGCCACTGCATCATTACTGTGGGCAACTGAACTTATTCCCTGGGGACCTCCCACCAGTGAGGTAAAAAGTGGGAGAAAGGTGAAGTTATGGCCATGTCCACAGCTCCTCAATCTGTCCCAGCCTTGATTCCTCCTAGCCACAGACTATGTATCTATGAATGAAGGCTATGTAGAAAGGGATAACATTAAGTATGTCCATCTCTGTGGGCTGTCCAAGGAGCCAGCTTCAATAGCAAATGAAGCATTTTCCATCAATGATATATCAACAAAAGAAAAGGACAGGCAACCACCAACACCTTGGTCTCTGTCTCCTCATTGCCTTTGCTTTCTGTCACCACAAGTGAATTCTTTGAATCGTCCTATGTTCCTACTGTGATGTGCTGTCTCATCACAACCAGGAATCATGGAACTCAGTTACCATGGACTGAAACCTGTGGAGCCAGGAGACAAAAAATGCACTCCATTAAGTCAATTGTTCGAATCTTTTGTCATAGATATAAAAGCTAATCAACCAGAGAAGGCATACTGCAGGCAACCATTATCACCTTCTGGGATCCTCATCAAAGCATGGCTAGGGCGTACATTTATTGTCCTTCAATTTAAATAATAATAATATCAATATCAATAATAATAAATTTACTATATATCTTCAATTTTTAAAGATGTGTGTGTGTTTGTCTCTTTGTTTCTATGTGTGCATATGTTGACATGCCTGTAGAGGCCAAAAAATGGTATCAGATTCTCTAGAGCTGTAGTTACAGGCAATTGTGAACAATTCAAAGTGGGTGGTTGAAATCAAATGTAGGTACTCTGCAAGAGCAACAAGCTCCCCTAACCTCTGAGTCTTCTCTCCAGCCCAATATACAATTCATGTTCTGTATGTATAACATCTTTGCTAATACCTCATTATTTTATAGATGATTACCTTTCATGAAACTCCTCCAATAGGAAATTTGAGAAATACTACATTAATTTAATTTTCTTGGCATGTGTATGTCCTCCAAAAAAGTATGAACCTCTGAAGGACAGAACAGGACAGGACAGGGCAGGACAGGACAGGACAGGACAGGACAGGACAGGACAGGACAGGACAGGACAGGACAGGACAGGACAGAAAGGATGGAGTTATCTAGCCTTACATTGAAATCTTGAGTGTTTCTATTTCAATAAAAGTTGAAAAGCTGATTAACTCCCCTCTATTATAAGAGAAAGAATAATCAGTAACTTAAATCTATCCCTGCTCTCACTTCAATTTATAAGTGTGAGATGTCAAGTTTTTAATTATATTGTTTATTCTTAGTATGTGTACTCATGTGTGTGAGATAAAAGGGGGGTGCATTTGCCTCAGTGTACATGTGGAGTTCAGAGAACAACTATGTTCAGTCAGTTTTCTCTTTCTGCCTTTACATTGGTTGCAGGAATCAAACTGAGGTCAATAGAATTACATCATAGGTTGGCAACTGCCTTACCTACAGGGCCATCCTGCTGAACCTATACTGTTAAGTTTTAAGCATTCTTAAAAAAAATGCAGTTTCAATAATCTCCACCAATGCTAGGTACAGGATACTTTAGTAATATATAAACCTAGTTTCTATTAACACAAATTAATATAATTATACTTTGCCACATTACTAAACTAATATAATTTCTAATTGTACTCCAAATATTTGTCCTTGCACTCACTCCTCATCCCTCACTAAGGAAACTTATTTGCAACACACAAAGATTCTTCCAGAAAAATCACAATGAATCAAATCTAATTTTTAAATATAATATAAGATGAGACAATACCTCGCTGGCCTCTAATGGTAATTCAAACCTAAAATATGTTTTCTGAACCATATAAAATGTCCAGACAGCACCATCCAGGATGCCGGCCTATACCAAGGACAGGTGTTAGTGATAGAACAAAAAAATGAAGATGGAACGTGGCCCAGGGGTCCCTCTACTCCTAAATATCTAGTAGATAGTCGGTGGTTCAAACAGTGGAAAAAATATGTTGGCTTTGACAGTTGGGACAAATACCAGATGGGAGATCAAAATGTCTATCCTGGACCCATCGATAACTCTGGACTTCTCAAAGATGGCGACGCTCAGTCACTTAAGGACCACCTTATCGATGAGTTGGATTACATACTATTGCCAACTGAGGGCTGGAATAAACTTGTCAGCTGGTACACGCTGATGGAAGGCCAGGAACCAATAGCAAGAAAGGTGGTAGAACAGGGTATGTTTGTAAAGCACTGCAAAGTAGAAATCTACCTCACAGAACTGAAGCTCTGTGAGAACAGGAACATGAACAATGTTGTAACTCGGAGGTTTAGCAAAGCTGACACAATAGTTACGATTGAGAAGGAAATAAGAAAAATCTTCAATATTCCAGATGAAAAGGAGGCCAGACTGTGGAACAAGTATATGAGTAACACATTTGAGCCACTGAATAAACCCTTTCCTCCCCAACTTGCTTCTTGGTTATGATGTTTGTGCAGGAATAGAAACCCTGACTAAGACACTCCACCAATGCTAGGTACAGGGTACTTTAATAATATATAAACCTAGTTTCTATTAACACAAGTTAATATAATTATATTATGCCACATTACTAAACTAATATAATTTCTAATTGTACTCCAAATATTTGTCCTTGCACTCACTCCTCATCCCTCACTAAGGAAACTTATTTGCAACACACAAAGATTCTTCCAGAAAAATCACAATGAATCAAATCTAATTTTTAAATATAATATAAAATGAGACAATACCTCACTGGCCTCTAATGGTAATTCAAACCTAAAATATGTTTTCTGAACCATATAAAATGTCAAGGAAATGTGACAAAGGTTTATAAAAGTTCTCTTATAATTGAAAAACTATGATATAGATTAACTGAAAAGCAGTTAATATTTTTAAGTTTATGTTACACTTTTTGCATCTGGCATGAAGGTTAGAAGAGAAGCATGCTCTCAAGAGTGATGCTTGAGTGAATTCACCAGCCCACTTCCTTTCATCATTACACATGCCTCCAAAGACTATCCAAAAGAAGAGAAGGAGAAGGGAAAAGTAGATAACAAAATAAAAGGAAGAAGATAAAACAATAACAAAAATAAATAGGGTTTCCCTTTTCTAAAAAAAGAAGGAAAGAGCTTTAGGAGAATAATAAAGAAATAAAAACAAATGTAGAAATAGAGAAATTAAAGTATGGCTATTTTGAGACTAAGGGTGTGGATTTTTTAGTGATTAATTACATTGTGTGTGTGTGTGTGTGTGTGTGTGTGTGTGTGTGTGTGTGTGTGTGTGTGTGTGT